>JAUMHH010187762.1:7409-30801 GCA_032359455.1 Chlamys rubida | reverse complement strand
TGGCCAAGGTAAATGTCCATTCTTCGATATATATATATGTTAATGACTTGTACTGAGATTAAGACAAAGGACCTTGTCACTTGGTAATTAGGACCACTGTTATGACAGTTTAATCATACAAGGAATTCAAATTTAATACCGTAGCCCTCGGCCTTCTGTTTGATGTTTGGGAAGCTTTGTTGTACGTCCAAAAGCCACTAAAACTTTTTATATAATATTCAAATTGATTGATTTATAAAACCTCACAATCTATATTTCTTCTCAACCTCAACACCCCTGACCCCACCCCAAAAAAATACCTCATAAGCCAAAGGAAAACTTAAATAATATCCCCCTTCCTGCTCATCTTAATGTGTTTATATATGCAGTAAAGAAATTCATGGGTCAGCATGCTTGATAGACATGTAAAATGAAAAATAAATTACCTTGAATACTGATTAACTGTACAAACTTTCATTAAAATATATTCAGTACTTTAGGAGAACCAGTCCTGAAAAACTTGTATAGGAAGACAAATGGACAAAAAAACCTGCTTCCAGAATAACCCCCATCTTCAAAGTGAAAAGTGATAATAAGTTATAATACAAACTGGCCTAACGAAATGTTCTATGATTTTGTTTCATTTTAATTATAAATAAAGGACATTACCAGGTCATTTAATATAGACCTGATCGTAAGTTATTGGCCACAATCGTAGAATGAGCAGACACGCTGATTTCCTCACTCTCTGTATCGTGTCTACCGCTATATACGTAATAAAGTGTATAAAAAAGACCTAATCGATGTTACAGTGATTTTGTACGAGTGGTTATGATCCCTTGTCCCATAAATGTCACTCTCCAAATGGCTATCTGTATAACGAGATAGTCTCCGTCTGTCAAAGCCACCGTAATTACGGTTTCCGAACACCAATAAATACATACTCTCTACCCCCCCAACTTTTTCCTGTACACTCTAAAAAAGCACTTTCTTTTCAAGATTCAATATTTTTGATGAAACGTTCCATTTTCTTTGTGATTCAATACTGGAGATGAAAAAGCCATTGCTTTTACCAGCACTGATATTTAATCATTATACATCTATCCAAAGAGAGGGCTTGAGGACTACATGACAATGCTGTCTATCATATTTCAACTGACAAAAAAACTCGGTTTGTAATGATGAACTCTGGTGAGACCAGGTTAGTGAAAAATGAGACACCGATATAGGTGATCAGGTGCCACAGACATGACATAAAGCCACGTATTACGGCCATTGTGCCCGACGTGAAGGCTACTATCAATAATGTTAACGAGTTATAACTATGACCTAAATACAATATCCTTGGACGTCCAACACCTGTGGCTAGGACAACGAGCTCTTCAACTAGGTTTATTTAAAACTCTCTGTGGCCATTCAACACGTTAAAGTAAGGTGACAAAGCAAATTCAAATATGACCAAACTCAATGAAAGATCACCTGTTTTGTAAGCAGAAGTCAAAAGCTTGTGGGAAATATTATTCAAACTTAATCGTTGTCCAAAATCTGTCCATCTACATTTCAGATCTGTGTGTACTGCTTTCCTAATTCAAGAAAAATACGTTTGGCAAAATGAGTTTTTTTTTTATAAAAATATATGTTGCTAGGATTCAGCATTCAGTGGTCGATGGTGTACCTGGCTGGCCTAATTGGTTTCCCTCATTAATCTAAAGTGACCTTTCTTAATTCAACTGAAACAAGAAACAAAGGCTGATCAATCACGTAACAACGGCTACTGTCATTGGTCACTCGTGACCTTTGATCTACAGGTCATCAATAAAGTTTAAAGCTGATGACATCATCAAGTCTTGAAGCAGGCCAACAACGTCTCCGTCAACAGCGCAATGTTTTAACACGTAATAAGACATCAAGTCTTGAAGCAGGCCAACAACGTCTCCGTCAACAGCGCAATGTTTTAACACGTAATAAGACAAACGGTTTTGGTATCCTATGATCGAGTGATATGTCTACATCGCAGAAACACTCAAATATATGCAAGCTGCTTTTTACTTTTTTGAAATATATCATTTTCTTTCAGATTCATCATAAATAAGGGGCCTATCAGGGGAATTTTTAAATTTTATTCACAACAACAAAAACTCTATATTTTGAAGCTATGCAGGTTACAGTGCATTTGCTATGAGTTCATCATAGGAGCAAAGGAACAATGATTAACTTGTGCTTTTTCAGTTTTAAAAAACAAATTTATTGTTATCCTTACTATTCTGTCTTCTGCTCCATAAAGCGTGTGCCCTAACTAGGTTGTAATTAACAAGGGTATTAGATATCCGGGATATAGTGTTCCCACTTACCCGAGTAATTCAACCCTCTCTCTTCCTGCACACAGACAGATAACTATTTCCAACTTTCACTTGTTCATTTTTTTCTTAAGACCTTGTAAAAGGGGATCAAGCCAAGGTGTAGGTACGGGTGGAGTTTCCCCGGGAAACAGGATCCTCCAATGATATCACTGGATCGTAAATCTCCTGTTTAAGGATCTGTAAATCTCCAGATCATTAGTCCTCCAAAGAGTATCGTTGCACAGTTGCAACTTTCCAAATGTTCCACTCTAACAAATTTCTTCCTGAAATGTTTTAACATGTGTGTCTGCTGAACATTTTCATGTCTTGTCTTTTTGGGGAAAAAAGGAGATATACAACAATTGGAAATTTTCTTTTGCCTAGGCAAGAGAACAGTTTCAATAGTGAACAAGGATTAAATCTGAATCAAATGTCCAGAAACAAGGAGGCCATACCAAGCATTGTTTATGGTTAAAATCAAAACATGTACTGTTTTATAGATTTTAAAACATACCAAAAAAGGAGAATTTCTTCTTTTAATTGTTAACAAATTATGACAATTTCAATTACTTTCATCAAATCAAATTCTTAGTTATGTATTTCTGCGAGAAAATGTCCCAATAAGCAGTTGACTTTTAAAGCTGAATTTGCATGTGCATATCCTCCAACAAGGACTTAATAAATATGACACAAAGTGGCTGTTCCTACTTCAGAACGCACTAGCACGACTGGTCAACAGTCAACTGACCAGCAGTGGTCAGTCAATTGGGTTTGTCATGGCAGAGTAGTCTCCCCTTTAGTGTCTGGGATTAGTCTATGTATGGTAGAAGGAGATCAGATATTTACATTTCCAGAGGAGGAATTGGCAGCGAACATTCATTTCTTATTGATCAAACGTGGGATATGTCGTCTTGACCACTAAGTGGACGATTAGGATGTTATGATACAGAAACACTCAGGATGTGTAAATAAACAGCCTTTCTCTGGACACAGAACTGTTTATACTGCATAATAAACATATGAAGAGTTTTGTCTTAGAAAAAGGTTTTATTCGAAGTAGCCAGTTTTTATTTTTTCTCAGTCTAGAGACACATTTTCATTGGTCTTTTGTTTTACTGTGTTCACTTGTCATGGGGGAACACCTGAACTTTGTGTTCACTTGTCCCTCGGAGGAACACCTGAGCTTCGTGTTCACTTGTCATGGGGGAACACCTGAACTTCGTGTTCACTTGTCCCTCAGAGGAACATCTGAACTTCGTGTTCATTGTCCCTAGGAGGAACATCTGAACTTCGTGTTCATTGTCCCTAGGAGGAACACCTGAGCTTCGTGTTCACTTGTCATGGGGGAACACCTGAGCTTCGTGTTCACTTGTCCCTCGGAGGAACACCTGAGCTTCGTGTTCATTGTCCCTAGGAGAAACACCTGGACTTTTAGTGTGTTCTACCTACAGGTTCTAACCAAGTTCTGATATCTGCTATCACATCCTCATCACTCTCTCTCCTGGAATCCTTTGAAATTCCTTAAAAAATTGTTTCATGCAAGTTACCTAATGTAAATTCCTGCATCTTTTTGCCACTAATGTATTGGAGAAACACACTCCCTTTCAATTCACTCAGATTATCAGGAAAGAGAACAATTTGGTTTATAAATGTGTCGAGTGGTAGTGTTACAATTCATGTATGCTCTCACAATATCAATAGTCAAGTATTTCAATTATTTTTTTAGAAATGAAATACACTTCCAAAAGAAATGGTCATCCGAACATTTTCTATATCACAACTAAGTGCAGTATTTCATTTCCAAAGATCTGCCAAAGAGATACTGGAAATCCTGGAGGGTCTGACATCTGTTTGGAAAACAATTTAAACATCCATATGCCCATTTTAAATCATTTCAGTCATGAACAGTATCCACAGGAGAACGTGGATCCTAATCTAGATATTTCTATGAATCTAAATGGAACTGGAGGATTGTATTTAGAAATTGCCCAATGATGAACGGGAAAATGTCCATACATATCAAACTCACGAGCTTATTTTTTTCCCTCTTCTTCAATCTTTTTTTTTATCCAATATTTTCATTTCATTTTTCAACTGAATTTTAATCTGTCTCCGGAGATTCTCCACACATGATACACGGTTCAGACGGAGTGATTGAAACGATGAGATACGCACACATACACATCTACACCACGAGAGGTGAGGAGAGAAACGAGGCAGTCACCATAGATTCTAACGCTACACTAATTTACACCCCCAACTAAATCGTGTCAATATGTCTGTTACAAATCAACCTGTTCTACCTACTTAGCAACATCAAGGATTTCAATGCCACCTTAACATTGCATATCATTTCAAATTTTTTTAATAGCAAAAAGTCAACAACATTTCACAAAATATCCTATCATTAGCCTGTGTTCAGCGTGATTTAATTGTTACCAGTAATTTCAATTATATCACTGATCAGACGTGTTCTCCACTAGAGATGCAAGCTGACAATACATGCCATGGTGAATACGGTGTTCAAGTGTCTGTCCAAGTCTTTCTGGGACTTTTAGTAGTACAATGAAAGTGAAGATTATTACTGATTTTTTCCGTTTCCGACTTTAACTGATAATCTGTCTGTACCTATTTTGATCTGTCTGTACCTATTTTGATCTGTCTGTACCTATTTTGATCTGTCTGTACCTATTTTGATCCAAAAGTTTTCTTGAAATTTCTTTTTTTTACCAAACCCTTTAAAATTTTGTAATTATAGAGAATGGAATCTCTAAAAACAAAGAAAAAATCTGCTAATCATACATATTATATGTACGTTATTTTTTCTTCTGCCAACATCTTCATTTGTAAATCCATTTTGTTTGAGTTTCAATTTGCATAATTAATAAATATTCAAAGTCATATCTGCTAATTTCAAAAGCAAAAAAAAAAAAAATTATTGAATATCCTCGTTAGCGGAAATTGAAAAAAATTCTATTTATAGACCTGCCATGACTTCTGTGAGCAGAGAAACGCTTCCTGCGAGTAGTACATCATTTGTGCTCCAATTAAATTTGTTCGCCGAGTTTAGCGAGGGTTATACACCAACGTCCACGTCCAGGGCTTACCAGGTGCTTGTTTATAGGTTTTGCTAGAGCAGGATGCAACAGATTACAACCCCCCCCCCCCCCTCCCCGGTTACTGCATGTGCATTCGCTAGTGTGGCGGAGTACATGTGTGCAGTCTTCATTCTAGACAATGGAACAATGTGCATTACTGCCCAAGGAAGTCTGTATACAAGTATGTGTGATGTCAAACCACTTCCTCCTCCTAACTAATTATAGACTTCAATATATGCCATTTTTTCATTTTTATATTTTTTTAATTTGTGTAAAGTTCTGTGCACGTGCAAGGTGGGAGGCAAGAGGTGACACATTTTCGAAACTATCACCCAACTTATTGTTCATTTGTTGTATTTTCCTTTTCCTGATTGTTATTTAACTGCATGGCCAGTAGCTTGCTTCAGTGGCTTTAAAGGTGTTAAAAATTATCTGATGCAAGGTTTTAAACCTCATTATTTGATAAGCTTCAGACATTTTTAGTTTACTTTCCATCAATAGTAGATATTAGACATTTTTAGACATTTTGCGCATTTTATATGGATTGAGGTATATTTCCTTTTTTTTTTTATACATTTAGTGGGTTGTTTTTTTTAGAAACATTACACAACAAAAAATCTGAGCAGTGGAAACAACTTTTGATGATGAAATTTCCCCCAAAACCCCCACAAGCTCTAAAATTAAAGGTCAATAAGTCCAGGAAATGGTATTGAAAACCTTAATCACAATTGCTTCACTCTGAAGTTTATAAATGATAAATGATCAAATACAAATTGTGTGCCCTGTGTAGTTGATATAAGTCGTTAGATGTCCACAGCTGTGTCCATTAAAACCCCACCAGTCATGGCTGTCCCCAATAGGACCATTCAGGATTGTCAACTGATTGTGCAATGATCCGCAACACACGCTGTCGGTCCGATCACGAAAATATGTACCTTCATGTACTCTGAAACCGTACTGCATATTGAATAACTTACATGCAAAGCCTCGGGCCAAAAGGTCCAACGGAACTATTCATGTTTTGGCATAACCCCTTGCTGGCCCCTTACTGCTCCTAAACAATTAACCACTATATCATTTGACCAATGTAATATAATTATTTAAATAATGAGAATGAAGTTTCCCCCATGGAGCCCCTTTGACCACCCAATAACAGCAAGCTATTAATCATATCACAGCTGCACATACATAATTGCTCATTGAAAAAATAAATATGACTGGCAATGGTTTACAATACCTGTAGAGGGACTGTTAAAAACTACTATTCCATACCAATGATAAATTCTACCCTGTGCCTCGCTTCCTTCGACTATTACAGAGCACTTGTAAAATGTCTCAAACCTGTAAGTACCCTTAAAATAGCCCCTCTGACCATGAAAAACAGTTAACACTCATTACATCAACAAATACCCTGTGGGGAGCCTCTCTGACCATCATCAACAATTATTAATCATTAACTTTTTGAAGGAAACACAAGCAGCTGGACAACACGTTTAAATGGCCTGGCCATTCAACTCTGCTAGATAATCAAGTCCAGCCTTGTATATATACATTTGTATGTGTGTAGTCAGGATGGGGCAGTGATCCTTTCTGGGGCCAAAGGTCAACCAGACAGGTCAAAGGTTAACCTTGACACAATATTGTTGGTCAGGCCAATGACATTTGAGACTGGACAAATCATGGGGTCCCCAACAGGATAAGTTGTAATTGCTATTGTTAAATAGTGATCAAACATCAATTGTGCGAGCACCTTCCTGGGAGAAATCAATGAGCTATGACGCTGTAACAATAGTAACCCTCCAGTCAGTCGCCTGGTAAGGGGGAACAACTCCTCACCATTTCTTTAGCAGGAGATGAAGTGGAGATGTCTTTTCAGCATCAATAATGCTTCTCATAATTGGTTAAAATGGACAATTGATGATGTTATTAATGCTGGTGTATTTGCATGTGTGCTACATTGCAGTGAGTCAATAGGGGTGACTACTGTAGTGTCAGGCAATGGGCAAACGGATCTGGATCTCGGTAAGCACGGGAATTTCAAAGACACACAAAAAACTCCCAACAAAACTCTAATAATTAAACCTGCAATTTGAATAGATAAGAATAGGGAGGCATCGGTTGTACCAATGGTGATGTCGATCCCCCAGCAGAGCCCCTCCCGGTGGAACTGAATACACATTAAGATTTGACATCCTGTATAGGTAAGGTATGAATCAATACTGGTCAGTCCTATACAAGCTCAACCAAGCAAGCTCAAAACACCAGCTACTGGTCATTGACTTTAATATGTATAAGATAGGCCTCTGGGTACACATATAGTACACAGTCTTCATCAGGATATGCATATATAGAGTCAAACAGCTATAACTGGGCTGCCACCAAGCCAAGGCTACCACTGTTAGTGAGGCTGTGTCCATAGGTCACAGATGTCCCTAAACTTTGATGGTCATAATAGTAGTTAACAACTTCCTGCTACAGCATTGGAAATCTGATTCACATTCTGGTGCATTGTTTAGAGGCCATGATCCATCAATCCATTCCTGGAGACTGCTGAATCCATTGATTCAATGTATTCTACAGATTACATGATCAACAGATTACATGATCAACGGATTACACGATCAATGGATTACATGATCGACGGATAATAGGATCAACAGATTACAGAATCAACAGATTACAGGATCAACAGATTACATGATCAACAGATTACAGGATCAACAGATTACAGGATCAACGGATTACAGGATCAACAGATTATATGATCAACGGATTTCAGGATCAACAGATAACAGGATCAACATATTACAGGATCAACAGATCACAGGATCAATGGATTACAGAATCAACCGGTTACAGGATCAACAGATTACAGGATCAACAGATTCAACACTGGTCTAAATTTACCTCTTGATTCACACCATGCCATGTAGACTGGCCCCCGTCTCTAGAATATTGAATTATTTATAAAAAAATGAACTCTAATAATTTTGATCACTTGGATGACTGATTCTAGACTAAGTTCTAAACTAGGGGGGAGATAAGCTATTAGTAAAATGCAGTTGAGAAATTCTTCATAAAAACTTGGGGGCTGGTAGCCAGTCTACATGCCATGGAATCTACCAGTTCTCTTCAACCCTAGAATTCACCGATTCACTTCCTGAGGCCCTAGAATCAACCATTTGTCTTCTATACATTTAGGATCTTAGTATTCACTAATATACACCTTTCTGTTTCCTTACCAATCATTCCTGCTTTATCGTACGATTGATATACGATTGATATTTATTAATTTTAATAGATATCAAAACTTGTTGTATTTTACCATACACATGTTTTTTCCAGAACTCAAGGTGTGATTATAATGAGGTAACAGCTGCATAGAGGCCAGTGATCAGGCCATAATGGTCCTACATCCCAGGGCCTGCCGTCCCACTCCTTCCCTGGGACCCCTGGTCAATAAATCAATTATTGGTAATGATTATGGACATAATCTCCGGACATAGATAGGACAAAAATGACCTGTAAAGTGTAGTTTGCAGATCAGAATTCATGACTACTGTCCAGCCACGACAAAAGGAAACCGGTCATGAATGGCGGACTTTTCCTCGTGATGGGCCTGGTTTTCTGTTTGTGCACTCATGTAGACATGTGTTATGGTGACGTATCCAGGGGAGTTGATGAAAGGCTGCACTAATACATGGCCTTCTCTCACTGTCCAAGCTGGTGCAGGACTCGTCATTATTAAGGAAGAATGCAGCATCATTAGGTTGTCTTATCGCGCTACACGATAGATAATGACAAAATGCTGAGGAAATCAAGAAAATGGCAGATTGAAATCCTTCTTCTGAAAGAGACAATGTCTCAATAGATGTACTTCTGACAGGTTAAACTGATTCAGTGTCGCACCATAGTTACCAACATACATGTCACAAGTCTACAACCAACATACATGTCACAAGTCTACAACCCACATACATGTCACAAGTCTACAACCCACACATCTTACTTACATAATTACCAACCTACATGTCACAAGTCTACAACCAACATACATGTCACAAGTCTACAACCAACCTACATGTCACAAGTCTATAACCAACCTACATGTCACAAGTCTACAACCAACCTACATGTCACAAGTCTACAACCAACATACATGTCACAAGTCTAAAACCAACATACATGTCACAAGTCTACAACCCACACATCTTACTTACATAATTACCAACAAACATGTCACAAGTCTACAACCAACCTACATGTCACAAGTCTACAACCCACACGTCCTACTTACATAATTACCAACACACATGTCACAAGTCTACAACCCACACATCTTACTGAGCTAGCTTAATGCATTAATGATCAAAAACAAAATAAATTTTAAAACAGTTTTCATTTTTGCAAATCAATATATCCAGGTGGAAACAGTATAAGGTAGATAATAGTTACAGTTCACCGAGGTTATGACCCTGATCAACAGCTCCTTCGGTAACGGGACCCCCCTCCCCCTTTTAATGAAAACTCCACTGATTAATACTTAACCCTTACACACTGGTCTGGCCCAAACACTACACAGCATCGCTAGTTTCCAAAAAAGTAATGCACATAATTTTCTAATTTTTGTGACTGCTTCAAAGATTATCATCATCTTTTAATGGTTGTTGTAATTTCAGTATCAACTTAACAAATACAGAAATACATTTTAAGATATCAGTTTTAATTTAACAAGTACAGAAATACATTTGAAGTACATGTGTACATTCTTACGTGACTTTATGCTAACAAAGCTTGGCGTGGATCGTGTAGGTCAGCAACCTCCACATCTGGGCCATCGACATCTTATCTAGTGGTTATATACATAATCTAAACATTCTGCCCCAAGTCAATGTTTAAAATGGCCGAAAGGTAAACTGATCGATCAGCCACGGTTGCAGTATGATTAATAATGTCCAGTCATTACAGGGCAATGTCCAGTCCTATTTGTTATCTCCTTGACCAGTCAGGGACATAGGACCTATTCTTGTCAACAAATCCCTCAACTTTCTCTAGAAACTATACTTAAGGTAGAGAGTCCCCAGGACACTCTGTGTTGTATCTCCAAATTTGAAGACTTCCAATTTGTTCTGATTTTGGCGTTGCTTGCTCAGACCCCAGACTTTAAAGCAGAGGGGTTTCACTGAGCTTTTCTTCTTCATATTTGTTAATACTTTTCAGCAACATGACTAAGAATAATATCAAAATGTTTAAACTTCGTAAAAGGCCTTTGATATATAATTGTCTATGTATGAATATAATGGGAAAAAAATCGTTTTAACAGGAAAATATTTTTGAATACCTTTATACAACAGCAGAAAAGTGGTGGGACTCTCTACCTGAACTTCATAAAAAATATGGACAATTCTGCATTTCTTTTTTCAAATTGAATCCTGTTTCATAAATCGTCATTCACGTCTGTATGTGTTAATTTTTCCAAACTTCTAAAAATACATTTTCATGTGTAAAAAATGTCCCATGTCATAAAATCCTAGTTTATTTCAGTACATTTTGAGAACATTTCAACATTTTCTTAACACATTTGGATATTTTATTTCAACCTTTGAGAAAGGAAAAATATTTTAGTCTTTTCCATGAATGCTTTATATCAATTCTAAAATTAGGTTTGTTTAAAGTAAAAAGATTTATTCCTTTGAAACCAATGAGGAGACTTATATTTGGAAAACATTAACAAAACGTTCACAGTTGTAGACCCATTCGCATCTATCTAAGGACATGGCCTTAAAGCCAATTCATTTCAAACAGACAATTTGCTCGAAAACATTAATTAAAACTCGCTTTTACGGAAAATTAACAAATCCTAGAAGAGTTAAGTGTAAAGGATTGTGGATTAGCCACGAGCTCATCACAGCCAAACAAACGTGGTGGGTTCACTAATCTTTGTCAACTGTAATAGACAGACTTTAAAAAACAAACGTGGTGGATTCACTAATCTTTGTCAACTGTAATAGACAGACTTTACCAAACAAACGTGGTGGATTCACTAATCTTTGTCAACTGTAATAGACAGACTTGAAAACAAACAAGGAGACGTTAAAAATTTGAGAGCAAAAATTGAACGAAAATCAATTATTCAAACCTTTAGTCTGGAGCGTGAATTAAATTTAAAGTTTTTTTCTTTATTAAAGATTTTGTGCAAGACTATGTTCTTTTGTGTTGACAAGTCGTTTGAACAGAGTTGTCTGATCTCTGTTACCTCTTCATCGGTTCTGGTCCAATACCCCCGGGAACTCAAGTCATGTGTGACGAGACTTTTATAAAATAGCAATTTTGTAATTAATGCTTTTAATGTGATTGCTGCATTAAGGATATAGGTACTGTATATCATACCTCGGTATCCCTTCATTACTCGGTAATGGGTAAGCACATGTCAAAACTTGAAACTTCATATCATTTAAAGTTTGCATGTTGTTATGAATTGAAAAGACATTAAAATAGAAAAAATAAATATACGTTTCTAGACCTAACACTTTAAAATTCAAATAGCCACGCTTGAGTGGATTCCCTCGCATGACATGTTAAGCCCCATCCGAGTGCTGGAGTGTGACCGCAGAAATGACAGTAAAATGCATCAGTGACCATGTACCCTGGCCAGACAGGGCTGCAGATAGAAACATGTTACAGCCGAGCAGTTTATTTAAAATAAAGGGGAACTGTCAATGTTGTAGGGGGTTGATGTTAGCTACGATTGTCGTCGAGTTGATGGGACACCTTGCCTTTTGACGGGCAGCCGTAGCCAGGGGGAGGAGAAGGTGCGAAATCTTTAGTCACAGGTGGCACAAATGTGCATCAGTTTCTACAACTTGGGTGACACAGGCTAAGTACAATCCTTTGAACTACAACCAATACAACATACAAGCCATTAATCCCGGCGTCGTCGCACTCGTTTGTTCCCAGCTTCCGAGCCAGGCATAGATAGCTCACACATCAATAACTTTATAAAAAAAAATCAGTTAAGTTCATGAAATCCAGGAGCTGAGAAGCAACAATGATCAATTTGTTGGTATATTGTAGCCTCATATATTTATCACTCAAAAATCAGTAATAAATGCATGTTCTCAGAAATTTAATTTTCACAAAATTAATTGATTTCAGATAAAGATTCTTCACAAATCAATTTCACGTAAAAATTAAGAAATCTTACAAAAATTTTGAAATAAAATGTTATATCTTACAAATGCATTTGATAATAAAATGCATTTCGTTTTGTAAAACTAAATAATATCCCGTTTCTGGGCATCAGTATATCAGATCCGTTTACAGTTATTACCAAAGTAATGCTATTGATTTCTCAAGTTTGCCTATTAATTAAAATATGCAAATTAGACGAGTTAGATGAGGGATAGACCAGTCGTAGTGATCCTATGCTGCGTCGGCGGTTTGAGATTTTATAGGGCTTCAAATTCAAATGTGGCCCCTCAACATGAAGTGGAAATCCAGTTCATAGATGCAGAAACAAATTGCAATATTCCCGTATTTTTATTATTCATTTTCATATGCGGCCATACAGATCAGTCCAAATTTTTTCCTTCAAGTGCATGATCTCATCCTCGAAGCTGTTGATGGCTCACAATTCACTGTATTCAACATACTCAAAGATCACAACGATAAGAAAGCTATTTCAATAAATTTGTGGTTTGGAATTTTCTGCAAGGTTCCTACATTGCTGAATAATTTCTTTTTAAAATAAAATTTGAAGTGAAAAATCAATACATTTTTCTTAGAAGTAGATAGTTTTATTCTATTCTTTTTTATAATGCATTCCTTAAAATTCAAGGACTGTATTATTTTGACCAGAAACTTTATGTTTTGCATAACAAAAAAGGAAAATACTTTTTTTTCTATTTTCAAAGGAAATTTGTCATTGAATTTTTCAAAGACACACTAAGTATTCTTAATAAAATGAATTCTGACAAATGTTGTCCTTGATTCTGGTGTATTTCAAAAAATCTTATTTTCCCGTATTTGTATAATATCATTTTGCTTTTACATATTTTCCTCCCAAAACATAAGCAGGTCAACGTTTTATCACGTGATTATTTGATGGATCGTACTGGTTAAGGAATAGGGCGGAATGAAACAGAGATTACACTTTTAAACCTAGAAAATGACATAATCCTGTAGCTCTGGCTTGGGCACTGAATGTCTGATCAATGTCTGATCAATGCTATTGATAGATAGCTTCTGTTTTATTCACATAGTTTTACAGCGAAAATTTGCATCTTACCAAAGGAGACACCATATGAAATCATTTGATGGGCACATGTATTATGACATGGCTGTCACAAAACTAATCGTTTGAAAAGGTTTTTTTTCCCTTCCGTCTCTCTCTCCGCATGCATATATAGTTCATGCATGTCAAATTTCAAAGTAAAGAATTGAAATAAAACTCACAGTTAAGTATGAAATGTAATTCATTTACAACGATAATTGCAGCCATATGTAATGAGAGTGTCACATTGGCTCCAGTGTCAACTTTCTGTCGTGACAAATTTATTCTTCTCCTGACTTTTAGTCAAAGTGACCGTAAACTCATCAATGCTGGTCAGGTACTTCAAAGGCACACTATGAATTGTCTATAATGACGTTAATTTTGCCTATATGACAGCGTCTCCTGTTTGAAATAACATTCACGGTGAGCGAGTCTAGCTTCGAACAGTCTCATTAGTTATGTGAAAATTTAAATTCAAATTTTTATAAAGAGCAGTTCACTGTCTGCTATTGATCCATAGAAAGCCTTCTCTCTTCGTCTCTTAATTTTGTTATTCTAAATTATTCTAAAACTAGAAGCCTCATTTTTATAGTTCAACATTTCATACCTGTCATCTAATATTGATTATTAAACAGCTCCATTTGATTTAGTTTTAATATCACATTTCAAATGTTTACTTAAAACCAAGAGGATGAATATCAATTGTCACATTTCACAATGAGGAATCGGATCAACTGACCGACTAGACAAATTTTAAGATGTTATTTTTTCGATCCCGTTTCGACTGTTTATTTATACTGGTGTTAAATACCCTAATCTAGACTCACTTTATGGCTTGAAAGGTGACATGAACCTTGGTGAAAATTTGGCTCAAGCTGTCATGAGTCAGATAAAATAAAAGCAGTATTGTTGTTGAAATGTTGTGAATGTCTCATCATGTGTAGCGTTCGCCACACTCAAAATCTCCATCTTACAAGGGCGAAAAATAAGAATTTTTTCTCATGGGCGTAATCCTTTGTTCTGGCCCTTTCTTAGCGGCCTGGACGCTGTTCAGCTGCTGTCCAGCATCTGTAGGAGCTATTGTGTTGATTCCCCCCTTGGCATTGTATAACCCTATTGTAAGGTCCGCGCGACATTACTCAATCCCACTACAAAAGGCGACTTCTTGTCAACGTTTCCACTGGCACCAGTTTCACGGTAAGCAGTGTACACGGATCGGGACATATAATTATAGGGTTTGAGATTGGCCACTACCAAGACAGACCTTTGTCCTAACAGCCCCCTGTGGGTG
This sequence comes from Chlamys rubida, assembly GCA_032359455.1. Lineage (NCBI taxonomy): Eukaryota > Metazoa > Mollusca > Bivalvia > Pectinida > Pectinidae > Chlamys > Chlamys rubida. The sequence continues at coordinate 15,822 of JAUMHH010187762.1, read as the reverse complement.
AAGTCCCCGGACTCGCGAGGCATCCATTATCCAAGTAAAGGAGAACTACGTAATAAAAATCCCCAAAACAACATATGTAAATATTAGGCTGAAGTATCTAGAGAAAGTTGGCCTAGCATTGTTTAGAGTAAGCAGATACCCATGGGATAAGTCTAACTAAATTTTTGATGCTGTGAAAATTGTTCTGGTCAATTTTCAAATTTTAGGATGTTAATTTTAAGCTTTCTACACCACCTGTGTACCAATCAACTTCATTTGAATTTTCATTTGTTAATTTTTTTCGTAAATAAAACGAAGAGGAAAGACAGTCTTTAAAAATGTTTATATTTCTTTATAGAAGTAAATTTTATTTTTTTAAACACTCGTAAATGAAATGACACATAAGTTGTGTCTCTTGCGGAATGTGTTTGATCAAGTGCTTTGAACTCTATACTACCATAATGATAAATGAATTATGCATTACAATATGTCTAGGTTTTTTAGACACACTAAAATGCATATTTAAGTTCATATTTAGAATATTTCTGTAAATATTTTGTATTTTAACTATTGATATTACAACTACAATTAGAGTTGTCTACAGCAACCATTCCTAAAAACAATATCATCTTTCATATAACAATACTTGTGTGTCAATTTATAATTTAAGATGCCTGTTGAATATTCAAAGGTTGTCTGGCACATTTGCATGTTAAGTGATCATTTATGACATGATTCTTAAAACCTTTTGAAAAGAAAATCAATAGACAGCAAGGTTTTATCATCTTGAACCTAATGAAACTTTTATTGCAACACAAAATACTGCCTTGACAAAAAAATATAACATAATTATTTTTGGCTGATATCAATATTTTTATTAAATTTGATACAAGACTTTTAAAAATTACATTAATCAAATACAGATATCTCTTTATTCAAACCTATGTAAACTCACCAATCAACTGGACTAAAACCTGCTTCACTGACAGGGTATTTTCCACACGATTATTCTGTTTCTTTTTCGTGAAATATGCAATTTGCCGACTGCTGAATGAAACACAGACTTAATCTAGAAATAAAAATCTCTAGGAGAAATTCAACATGGAAATAATGATAATCGTTTGATTTCAATTTGAAAAAGATTTCTGTCATTCCGCTAATGTTGTCGATAATTTCGAGATTCCTTTTTACATCTCTATTCTAGATTGTGATCGTCTCGACTTTGATTTTCTGAGGTTGCAGTATAAAAAAACAATTATTGTAATTTAACTAGATTCATGCATGGATTAATTACCTGATTAAAGAAAAATGTGAACATTTCTTAATAAACTCTGTTACACATGCATGCATATGAAAATGATTTTGACAACTGTTTTGTTGTTACAATTGTTGATATTACTAAAATTGTATCAAATATATAAGGTGGGTAGATTTTTGTGGGTGACCAACAATTCTGTTACTGAAGCTAATTTAATGGGAAGATAAAAAAAATCCATTTATGTGGTTTCTAAGATGTCGTGAATGACAAATTTGGTTTTGATAAAGATCTGCCACAAAATGATCACATGTTACTCATGACTAGTAGTAGAAATGGAAAAGACACATCAATTTCACAACTTCAGAATTAAACACCAGCGCTATTATATTTTTGTAATATAAGTTTAGAAAATAAGTATTTGTCTAGATGGAATTAGTGTTTGTGTCCTTTACAGTATTCAGTATTTCTTTAGCATTTTACATATTTTACTATTATCCACACAAATATTATTACACAAGTATCCACGGCAGATCCACCCGAAACCATCCACAATAAGACTTAGAGGGACGTTGTGCTCTCCACCCCCCGACAGTGATGTTTTACTATTGTATGTAGCCAAATGTTTAATGTTTCATATGACACAATCTTTACAATTACATAAAGGATTTTCCATTTAACAAAGACATTTATTTCATGGCCAAATATAATTTAGGTATTTTTTTTTTTTACGTATTTTAGAAAAATTTGAACACACATCTTTAGTTCCAACACAAAGTTTTTGGACAAAATAATTTTTACATTTTACATAAAGAAAAACATATTTTTGGGAGAAAAGTGGTACACACAGAAAATTGTTCTAATCAAAACTTAATATTTCATTTTGAAGATTTACAATTTTCACCTAAAAGAAACGAAGCTTTCCCCTCGGATCTGTTTTCATCATTACCAGTTTTAGATTAACTTATCCAGAATTATACAGAACATTTTTTATTTTCATTGAAATAATTTGATCGGAATGAAAACTGAAATGATTGAACGCATTAATTTCTATATGCCTGTGACATAATCACGACACTTAGAATTCACGGCTTCGACATCATTTGAATATTACCATTAATAATGGAGGGCGATCGTGACTTTACTTATAGAAATGTACAGAATGGTAGGACCTATGTGAGGCCAGTTTATTACTTAATTATTAAGATAATGTATAACCTGGCTCAATGGAAGTGTGAGTAGCAACTCAAGGCTTGTTACTGAATCTCTATTTAGGATCCGGTGACGGCGCTAACTCCGGATTCATTACACAGTCGATGCGCACACGCAAGTTAACAAAAAGATTGTCCAGATTACACGATTGAGGTTTCACCTGACCAAATCTTTAAAAGTTCACCTGAAAACTGCAGATGTGTCAAGGACTTCTACAGGTAAAATACAGGTAGGAGAAATATATATATACAGGTAACGTTAATGACATACCGGTAAGAAATGGACGGTGTCCATAGAGACACCCCATGGGTCATTTTACTCGTCACAATAAACTCTACACCATACAGAAACGACAGGCACAACGTTTTGTAAGGATTAGAAATAGGTCAGTCTGAAGAAAAGATAATCACTTCTCACAATTTCAAACAATGACGATTTTAAATCTGAAATCTTGGTATAACCGATAATGTGTTGAACAGCTACGAAGGGTCCTTTGTATGAAAAGTCAGTTTCTATATTTTAACTGTCATAAGCAAAATTATCAAGTCAATTAAATTCAAGACACCTTAATTTTTAGTAAACAAATAATACATTTACCTGATTGGCTGTTTGTGAATATTTCAATCACATTAGTGGTCGTCTTTTTTTATCATTCAAATATGGATAAAACTTTGAGCATGTCTTATCATGAATACACAGGAAAAACTTAACTCTGATATTATTTTAGCAAGCATATAAACCCGCCAATTTTAAGACCTGGTTCTAATACTCTAATAAATCTTGTATCCTAGTCGACCAATCATATTTAGTTTCCTTCCTTACAAGGTCAGGATACCTGCAATGACCCTGGGGAAGCCTATATAAGCTTATTCACATTCACTTTTATGTCTCCCTCTTCTCTTCCTTCACTCCATACTTTATCCCTTCTACTCATTTTCCTTTCTTTTCTTCGTCTGCTGGATAACCGAACTACTCGGTAGTGAAGTGGACGTAAAACCAATCAATCAATCAATCAATCACTTTTATATTTATGCAGATGAGCTTGTTTCAGAAAGAACTTCTCATCAGTAAAATCTCTTCAACAAGTTGGGGTGGGATTGTCAAACACGAATTTATCTTTGCTTAAACACATCATTAATGGCTAGAATATTCAGTGATTACATGAACGATTCTCCAATCAAACACCTTTGACGATACATATATTAAAACGGAAAACCCACATACACATCTGTGTGCGCACAACACAACAAATTAAGCACAAATTATTATTGATATAATACCACTGTAACTTATTCAGATTTTCCTAATTTTTTATAAAAGAGGACTAAATTGAAATCAGGTTTGAAAATAAAAGTTTGTCTTTGCCTTCATAGGTCGACTGTTAAAATGTTTTGCAGGCTGAAGTGGGATGAAACCACATTCGTATCTTAATTTTCTCTTCCATATTGTTGGGTAATTCTCGCATGATCAAAGGCTTAGGCGACGTGTCTCAACGAACTGTCTGTATTTGATGATGTCTGGTGCTTGATTAGATAATTATAATGTAATGTGAAATTACAAAACAAACACAACTTTTCACATTGTTACCTCAAGGAATATTTATACAGTATTTTTTCTACCATTTACTTCTTGTTACAACGACAGACAAAAACACACATATTTTATTATATCGTCATCGAGTCAAATGTTCTATTTTTCTCTGGTAATTATTTTTAGAGAATGAAAGCTGTAGTCAATTTTTCTGTTTCCGTCATTATTTCAGATTTACATTAATGAATGCTTGGATTTCCAAACTATCTTTTTAATAAATGATATGAGGTTTAAGCATTAGCATCCATCAGCAGATCAAAGGAGTGATGCCTACACAATTAATAGGTTTATCTTAAATGTACAGACACCGGGCGGAAATGTACCCTTTTAATCCACATCATCTCCCCTCTACATAAATGCCCCCGGCACATATCCTCTCATATTAGCATGGTAATGGCCTATACCTACACCAGCCTGTACACATAAAAGTTATCACCAGTGCTCCAGACTTCCGCATAATATAACTGATATATATATGTTAATGATTTATTTAATATATGATTTATTCATAAGAACAATACTTCTTTAATTATACTTTTCTTTGTGTTCATAAAAGTGACTTTACCTAGAAAATAGCAATTTTAACATTCTGTAAATCTAATTTACCAGTCATGCTCACAGATTTATTTCTCCCCCCTTCGCCCATAGTGCTGCCTGCTGAATACTTGTCGTTTGGATCTCGAAACAAAATATGTTCATATATTTTTCTGACATTGATAAATCTTTCCATATTCTAAGATGTTGAATAGAGAATTTTAAATTTCATTTTAACAACTGTTTTATTAATACTTATTAATGATAGATAATAATGTATTTAAATCGATAGAAAATGAGGAATATATAATCAATATATATATATATCAATTTATGTCGCATATGAATCTGTTCTCTCATAGATATTATAAACCATAAATGTACCTTTATAAGCTTAGGACTTAGCAAAACGTTCTGCACATAAAATAATTGCATATTCATAAATTAGTACCTCAAAATATGTGAAGTCATTTCTTTATATCAAAAATCTTTCTACTGTGTGCTGTTTAAACTTGTATCTGACACCAACCAAAGGTAGGAAAACTGACGTTACTTCCTTGTCAATCCTCTAACTAGGTGTATAATGGCCGCGTCACCTTACCTGTCCACCACTGGTTACCATTCATTAACCAATGTTAGTAGATTTTAAGACTGGGCCGGTTTTTCTTTATAAAACACATGGTCTGGTCATTACAAACATCAGGCCTAAACTCATCAGCATTTATCATACATCATCTTTATTTGTGATTTCACACTTTTTGATATATTTAGAGAAATATCCAAAATTTTAATGTTTTACCTCAGTAAGCACTTCAGGATTGGTACTAAAATGCTGCTAAATTACAACTAGATCTAATTTACAATATCACCATTCTGGTGTTTGATTTTCTGACTGAAAATGTATTGGTGATAATAAATTTTAAGACTTACAACAAACTTGATAATTTTAAGACTGATAAAATCAAACTGAATAAGTTTCTAGGTGAAGAAATTACATTTTTTCATCCCTAAGTTAGGGTATTATAAAAAATTTCCATTTCTTATTATTAAATTAAAGTAAGAGTTATTTCCCTTGCTTTTTGAAAAAAAGCTCTGGCAAAACAACAATAAAATGCAAAGCCAAACTTAAATATGCCAGTTTAACACCTAATTAATTCCATGAAGCTTAAATGCACAAACATTGGTGCATGTAGAAAAAAGATCGTTCAAAAGTCCAGTGCAAGACCACCCACCTTTTCTTGAAGATATTAACCAATAACGAAATTCTTATCGAGAAATATTGGGACATGAATATCTGGCATCATATGGCTCATAGCTGCAGATCCACAATACACAATAAAATTCTGATATACAAACTTTTATTTTTGTTCGTACAAAAAAACACACTTTTCTCCAGAAAGTGTTCTGATGAAATAATATGCCATGGAGAGTAGCCAAGCCCAGCACACATGTGCACAAAAATTAGCATATTGTATCAAGTGTAAGAAACTGCCTGTATGGTAGATACATCTCCTAGATAGAAAAAAACGGAGGGTGATCCATTTTTGCCAAAGGCAGTAAGGGTTACACCTGATGGTAGGATACTGACTTTTTTCACGTTTGTTTTTAAGAGAGACTGCTCTACCTTGCACAGACAGTGCAAATTAAAAATAGAATACCTCGAAGATCCTGGGCAACTTAATCGGAGTAACCCCTGCCAAGTTATGTTCTAACAGCCAAAAAATCTCCACCAATATATCAGACATACATACTACTCTGTTAACCTGTGTGTCAAAGTCATTTAAGTCTCGGTGGCTCTGTAACGTTACAGAGTAGGGTTTTGTTGTCTGGTATCCCTCCCAGATATGTGACAAGCCCCCTCCCCGCCCTACACCTGTGTCGTACAAAGTGACCTTGACATTGATGGTCAAGGCTTGTACTTACATATTTACATAAACACTTTACAGTTAACCATGATCAACACTTTACACACAAGACTTGTCAACATTTAACACACAAGACATGTCAACACTTTACACACAAGACTTGTCAACACTTTACACACAAGACTTGTCAACACTTTACACACAAGACATGTCAACACTTAACACACAAGACTTGTCAACACTTTACACACAAGACATGTCAACACTTAGCACACAAGACTTGTCAACACTTAACACACAAGACATGTCAATGTTTTACACACAAGACATGTCAATATTTTACACACAAGATTTGTCAACACTTAACAAAACATTGTAACCACTTTGCACACAAAACTTGTCCAAACTTTACAATTTTATGTAACCTTTCTTTCGCTAATTTACAAAACAAGGCATTTGATACCTTACAAATAAAATATTTCACCACTTTCACAGATGAATGCGACAATAATCTACACAGGAAACTTTTGTCATCACCTTGCAGACATCAGTTTTACAAATCCTTCCTATGCATACAAACCTTTATTCACTTAAAGAAGAATGCCAACACTTTCCTCGATAGGAAATATCTTTTATCTTTGATCAGTAATATTGATCCTATAGCTTATCTCCTTCTTCTAGAAAACCTTGTCTATTCCTTCAGATACTCAAATCATTACACCTTAAGTATGGAAAATAATGGGAGACCCTCATTAGCAAACAAATAACTGACAATCAAGAATTAACTTAATGTTAGTCTTTTTAACATGTTTTTCCCAATCAAACACTTCAATTTCCTGATAAGGTAACAAGTTTAAAAAAAAAAAAAAAAAATCTTTGAAATTATTGAAAATTTACTGGGGTGTTTTTTTGTGTTTTCATCTTCAGTTAAGGATTCTGATACCCTGAATTATGGTAAAAATACCTTTTTGTTTCAAATTTCAGTATCTTTTAACATGTACCAGATGAAATATATGAATTGGAGTCTGAGTTAATCGGGCATTCAACAAATGGATCCTGGCACACTGTTGGTCTTTAATATCATTATTTTCTGACATTGAACTCAAATGACCTTTTGCCCAACCAGACTTTTCTTCATATTCTTTAAAATTAATTTATAGAGCTGTTTCTAATATGAAAAGAGTACCTTCAAGTTCAATATTTACAAATTTTGGTGTGTTTATTTTTTTGATTGAGTAAATTGAATTTTTAATGTACCATAAGATCACAAGCAGTTAACAGCCGATGACCCAATATCTTGCATCAGGTTTTTTTACCCTAAATTCAATCCATCAAATTCATCGAAATTCTCCCCAAATAAATCATGAGCTGGCAGAGGCCATGCAACACCATGGCAACCATGTGTCACCGACTCCTTCAGTGACAGATGCAAGTTGGAGAAGAGGCTGAACTCTGACCTCGCTGAGAATATGGGTAACATTGGTCCTAACACTCCATACCTTGATGAAAGATCGTTAAAACGCAGGTCACCTCACTAATGATCTTTTTCTCTTTTTAAAAAAAATGCAATGTCTTGTCAGAAAGAGAAAAAGATATTGCTTTCATTTATATATTTAAACTTTATACATTAAATTTGGTTCTAATCAAAAATAAATAAATGTCTCTCCGAGGAAGAAATTGTGCTTCGTGGGGAAAAAAATTGATAAACAGTAAATATATCAATGGAGTCTACTTTTTACACTTCTTTTCTCCTCAATGAAAACATCTTCTTTTACTGAATATTATTTTCAAAAACAAATTTCCCACTTTTCTTTTCTCTAATTTATTGCGTTAATAATTCATAATCAACAGACATTGTTTCAATTTTACAGACCAGAACTGAAGCGAATGAACTTTCTGATTTTGGCAGTGTGACACTTTGTGTGGTGAACTTTGACCCTTCCCCCTCTACATCTGTACCTAACCAGTACTTTCCCAC
>JAUMHH010187761.1:56281-93448 GCA_032359455.1 Chlamys rubida | reverse complement strand
GGAGGCGGTGTAAACCAGGCAACTGGAGGGGGGAAGGGGTCTCAATTTACTGTTACAAGGCTACTGGGGAGGGGGAGGAGTATATACTGAACTGTAACCAGGCTAGTTGGAGGGGGGGGGGGTACACACTGTAGCATAGTTACAATAATACAAGCTTGTGAAGAAACTCCGACGCTCATTTGAGAAGTACAGAGTTAATGTTATGAGGAAGTTGTAATTGTCAAAGAGACCTCATGTTTCTTGTACATATCCGCTATGTTTGGTGAAAGTCTGGCTCACAAAAAATACCCCATCTCATATCTATAGCAGGAATAGAGGTAAAATGGGATTTTAAAAAAGAATGTTTCATTTGAAAAAGAATCTCTTTTCTATTGAAAAAAATACTAACCAGTCACCTTTGGTAAATAAACATAGACACAGGACGGTTCAGGAAAAGAGTTAAAAACATGGGAGGAAAAGAATAACACAGCTACATAATGACGGTGTTTACATCCTGTTCGTGTCTAACTTACCAGATGTAACAGGATTGTAGATTTAAGGGGAATCCACAACAGTGTTACGTAATCAGTACAATATGGCTACCTGTGTAATAGGGACAGTCAGAGTTAGAATGGTCAGTAGGAGTGGTCAGTATAGATGTATAGTATGGACAGAGTTAGAATGGTCAGTTGGAGTGGTCAGTATATGCCAGTATGCTATGTGGTATATTATAGTATGGACAGAGTTAGAATGGTCAGTATAGATGTCAGTATGCTATGTGGTATATATATAGTATGGACAGAGCTAGAATGGTCGGTATAGATGTCAGTATGCTACAGGCTAGGGTTCCACTATACCACCAGTATAGATGTCAGTATGCTACAGGCTAGGGTTCCACTATACCACCAGTACACTAAGCAAGCATACCCAGTAATGTTGACTCGGAGGATAAGTGACAAAGGAGGTCAGCGTTGTCCTATCAAACACTATCCAGCTTGTTTGTGGTCAGCAGCTAAATCTTCTGGCTCTGTGAACATACACTGGGATTGGACTGAAATCTAATTAAATATGGCCGCTCTAATCATACATCATAACTTCACAGGTGTCATGTCTTATCTCAAACTGTGAGGGTAGAGATCTTAGGGGCAGTGAAGGGGTAAGATATTAAGGACACAGAGAAGGGCCAATATATTGATATTTGGGGACTTATATTCCTCAAGTCCAGGGTTTAGAATATTAGGGCAAGGCAAGGATGGATCTGGGGAAGGGGAAGGATGGATGTGGGGCAGGGGAAAGATGGATCAAAATCAAAGGTACGCCAGATTGGTTGGTTGGGTGCTTGAAATAGTTTAACTTTTCTGTCTTGAAAATCTTCCAAGATTTGTGATCAGTACTCTTTTGAGTATAATTACGTCTTTGAGTACATATCTGAATATAAGTCTGAGAGTATTAATTGGGGCATGTCACTCTCATTCCAATTGTCCAGAAATGAAAGAAATTTAAAAAGAAAGGTGTGGTAAGCCTGTGGTATTACTACACATTGTGTAGGTCTGACCTTCAGAGTTTGTAGGTAGGCCTGAGGTAACATTGTGTGGAGACATTGTTTCCCTCTTTGGCCTGTAATGGGGCATGACTGGTATTTTGTTCTAGGTAAGCTAGCTAATTCTTCAGACAAACACTGGGCAGCCTGGTATGGAAAAAAGGGGATTTAGATAAAGAAATAGGGGGTCAATATTAGTTTTAGGGATTTGCCTATAATGGGAGTTAATCTCTCCAGCTGTTTTACTGTGTGTGCTGGTATTACAGAATGCTTAAAGAAGTAATTTATTGCTGGATACATTTACAAGTGGGGCAAAGGGCGTTTATTGACAATTTGTTATATTGATGACATGTACACGGAGACGGTGTTTGTTAATGTGTGTTGTTGTATAACTCTTTGTAGGCACAAACATTCCCGGTCTGATTGCTAATAAAACAGGTACATAATTACTGTAGGTACAACAAAATGATGGGGAGTCACAGGCGAGGTTATAACAGACATTAGTAAATAGGAAGTGTATCGGTACACACAAGTAACCCAGCCCATCTGTAGGTAATCAGTGCCCAATTTATAGGGCGACACAGGGCTGGGAAGTAAGGAAGTGAAAATGGAGGGTGAATGGCATTAACTGGTGTGTATTTGATAGGGAGAGGAGATGATGCTGTGACATCTGATGTACAGGGAACAGTGTATCTGTCACATACAGATATGTCGGGAATGAATCAGGGTGAAGCAGTGTACAAGAAAGATGAAGAGTCAAGTAATTGCGCGTTGATAGTGTGGTAATGATAGGCCCTATTGGCAGCCCTCCTCATTCCTCGCCACCATTACCAGGCAGGGGCGCATTCCCCTCCAGCACAGGTATAGCACCACCGTGCAATCCCCTATTACACGCATGAGCTTATGATGAAGTGACTTTCAAGATGTGTGTAATGCCTCCTTCATCTGGCGAAATTACTGGGAAATTGTTGGTGGCAGGAATACTGGTGGCAGCGACGGTAGTCGGCTACCGGAAGCAGCTAGGAACAGGATCACTGGTACAAAGCGCAGAGTATGGGAACAGCATTGGCACACATAATGTGTGTGTAGTTTGTATGGGAACTGTCTGGATGGCGAGACCCATTATGTGTTGTTAGTGTTTTAATATGAAGTGTCTGTGTTGGAAGGGTTGCCTTGTTCTGTCCTGATCATCTCTGATCTACGTGCACATCTTGTGTGGGACATTCGTCAGCACCCATCACCGCAAACCTCCCATCAGACGAAATTAGACTTGTGCTTCGTAATTTCTTATTGCCCAATTACCACTGTATACTGAGTGGGTACGTAGATCTGTGACTTCCTGTCCTGACGGCAGGGAGGAGGGAACGGGAGGTACTTTGTTAATAACGTAACATTTCCTCTCACCTTTTAGTGTCATGCTTCAAAGTTCTCCACACACCTTTGACATGTCTCTGTACCCACCAGCAATACCTGTACGCCCACACTCCATTAATTATACATCCTATCTTCATTATATTGCTGCGGTATATTGCTGCGCTAGGGCTTGTCATGAGAAATTAAAGTAGAACATGTGTTTCTCAATAGCACACATCTTACATTGACACATAGATACACAGATTTAGTCTGACAAAATTAGTATTTTACAATCCTTTGACAGTCAGCTCTGAAATAAAAAACAATTAAATAAAAACGTATTTCAAAAGTTGCGACGTTTAGATTTCGATTTTTTCTTCGGTAATGTCCTACTTTGAATCTGGTCAGAACTTACTGGTGAAAATAAACTTTCTCACACAATTCACATTATGTAATACAGTTTTGAAATGTAAAAAATTCATATTAGTGATTGTGTGTGAGTGACGGAGGGTGTGATATTTCAATGGTTCCCTTGAAACTGATTCCTTAACGGGGGAAAGTTTCTGGTGCTGTTTATTCCGAGGGAAATAAAAAGGTAGATGTATTGAGTACAGTTCCGTGTTCAAACTTGTGAGCGTGTAGAAGGATGTAATGAGGTGGAATGGCTGGTCTGTGAGGTATAAATGGGCACCTAATCTAAATGCCAGACTTTTCTAATGTCGCTTGGATCAGTTCAAATGCCGGAAACATGCGAGTACAGGCCCTGTCAGCTTCACGTTGATACCAGTAATGTTTATTTCTGGTCAAATGGTTACAAAGTAAGCATACTATTTCCCTGTAATTATACTGATAACATTTGATTTTAAAATTGAAAGAACAATTTCAGCACCATTTGACTATCGTTGGTTGGTGTCTGCCTTCTCCGACAACGGATGTTGGTAGAACTTTGAAGGTTATAGGTGGAAATTTACATACATATTGAAATATATATTGTTAAAAAGTTCTTTGCAATGAAATAAATATATTTAAAATTCCTGTAGGATATGGGTCTTTACATGTTATGTATTTATGCAGGGAAATGGATTTTGTTTACACCCCAGTAAACAACTATAGACTTTCATTGATGTCAACTCAACCAGAAATCTTAAGATATATATTTTGTATTTATTCGGAGTGAGAAATGATTAATCTTAAGTTTCGATATTTGTTGAGCTACTTTGTGATATTCAAGTGGACCAGAAGTCATCTAGTCGAGTCTTTAAACATTCAAACCTTCTGGGAAGTTTTCAAAACAGAATTAAAGTAAATTGTAAACAGCATGTTTTTTACCATGATTCCTAGGTGGTTTGTCCAAAAGCAGAATGCTCCCGGGTAAATATTTGAAATGGCGGTTTGAATACTGCCTTAGGCATATATTACAAGTACTAACCCGGAATTTGTGATGTTGTCGGGGATAAAACAGCACATCTGATTGTGATGGCTAGTGACATGCTCCAGAGGGAGTAACCGAAGCTAGTCACTTTTAACATTCACGACCTTCTAAGTGGTAAGAGAGATATACAGGTGACTAAGTGGTCCATGGGAGTTTAACTCCTCCATGTTTTTCCTCTACAGACAGAAAATCATGTGTTGTTGGTAATGTCTAGTGGAGAGTGGCAGCTGATATTTCTGTGTAGTCATTAAGGATTAATTGTTTTTTAGGTTATGCAAGTCAGGCAGTTAAGATAGTGGGTAGACACAACAACACAAGGACACCGAGGAAATCAGTCGGTTGGGGGGGGGGGGGGGGGTTTTCACGTGGTGTTTTTGCTAAAAGATGTCTTGAAAAATATTTTTGGTTTTATAAAAAGAAAGCAATTTGGCAAAATGTAATTAATGATGTAAGCAATAGTAGCTGGGGTTTTTGTATAAATACATGTATGTAACAGTTATAATGATGCAGCTTGAGGAAATGGACGATGATAATGTGGCTGGGCAATCATTGTCCAATGACAGTTGCCAATTAAAAAACATCTACTAGGGAATCATCTAGAAATTTATCAGGACTGAACGATACTTCTTGTATTGACTAATAAAGGTAGCCTTTTTATCTGGACTAAAGGATGTTTCTAGTATTGACTAATAGATGTAACCTGGACTACGTACTATCTATAGTATATGACCAGCAAGAGGAAGGCTTATATCTCCACTGTCTACACTAATGACTGTCTATAGGATCCAGTATTTAACATGTGATGGATCATTGTCTGTATCCCAGGGGGACATCTTAGTGTAATTGCCACTATTGTCCTCTGGTCTTGTCAGCTTGTATATGATTGGTCAGCTGACTGACTAATCACAGTCATTATCTCATTCTGTGTTTGGCATGAGATGATGAGATGATAGTCCAATGGATGTCAGCAGAGGTGTTGGGCAGAGGTCAGGGGGCACCCAGCCACTGTGTTAGGGGCAGAGGTCAGGGGGTTGGAAGTAATCTGTTTTAAATATCAAGTGAAAAGTATGGGAGGGGGTGAATTTTTTGGAGATGTAGATGACATACAATAGTTGACATGGTTAGAGAGAGTCTTCCCCCCCCCCTCCCACCCCTGTCTCTTCATTTCACTCTGCAGCATCTTAATTTATTCACCCCTAAAGTCACATTTGAACCTTACCAAATCATAGACTTAGCAAGTCCAGTTCAGATTTGTAGGAGTGAATGAGTTAATCCAATATAATGCCTGCAGTACCAGTTTAGTGTATATATCAGTGATTAGTGTCACTGTAGAATCTAGGAATGCAGGGTTCCCCAGGGATCCACATGGGGGATGACAAGTTTACTGGACCATTATAGGGCCCTTGTCTGTATACCTAATCTACAGATGTCAAAATGTTATCATCCTGACATGTTAAGTGAACCGTTAAAGTATAGAAATCTAATGTTACTTTGTAAGTATAAGTCAAGGTTGTTATGGATTTATCAGGTCAAATTTAGCAAAGCAAGACAAATTAATTTTATTTTTACTTGTGTAAATATTTATGCATTTGTCCGATTGCTTTGTTTACATCAATTCACTAGTCCCAAGATGGCCTCATGCCACGAGGTATACAGGTTTGTAAGGCCTTCACTCAGCTGGCTTGTAACATTACATACAATGGTCATACACAGCAGCTAGGAAGACCAATATTTCTTGTCCCTGATTCCTCCATAAGTAGACACACTGGAAGACCGACTCAGAAACATTAGGCTTCATTTGTGTCAGGTTGGTACAACTGATCAACACCAAGGGCTCCAGGAAGGAGTCGCTCTCCAGCAGGGGGATCACAAAGTCAACCTATAAGAGGCTTTCTCTGGTTCATATCGATTCCTGCCTAACATTACCTGGTGCCTAAGCTATGGCATGCACAATGCCATTTTTGTACTTATGTTCCAAGGAAGGTCCTCATGATTCTGTGACACGGTGCACAATAAGGAAGGTCCTCACGATTCTGTGACACGGTCCTCACGATTCTGTGACACGGTGCACAATAATTACGTATTGAACAGAGCCCTTTGAATTGGAGACAAAATTTTATTCATTTGGAGAGAAAAATTATGTTAGATTTGCTGTCAACCTTGCACTTATATTATTGGGAACGGAAAGAAATCAGAATATTACCATCTGTATCCAAACATTTAAAGTTTGAACCCAACATTTTCAGTTTCATTAACTGAACAAATTTAACTCTAGAGAAAGGAACATTTTGCTTGTGTTATTTCGACCTGAGGTTGGTTGGCATCTGTTTACCAGAGACTTGGTTGGTGAGATATTGGTTAGTTGTATAAGCTGTCAATGACTTAGTACTGCCCATAACCACAATTGACACCAAGACGTGGCTGAATCGGTCCGACACGCTACACTAGATGGAGAGATCCCCACTGGTTATCACCTAACATATAGCTTTATATTGTCCGCAATATCTCAGACAATTTTTATCACAGTTATATTTGCTCAGTTTAACTCACAATTTGATTTACTTAGTAAAACTAAGATATATTTGGTCAGTTAAACTCAATTCTGTTTACTTGCTAAAACTCACAATTCCATTTACTCAATAAAACTCAAATGTTATTTTCTCAGTAAAGTTTGCAATTTTGTTTCTTCTTCAGTAAAACTGACAATTATATTTTATCTCTAAAACTGGCAATTTGTTTTATCCAGTAAAACTCACAATACTATTCACTCAGTACAACTCAGTTATATTTACTCAATGCAACTCACTTTTACATGCTTTGTGTAATCATCGTTTATTTACAACTCTGATGAAGTTAGCCAGTATTAGTGTTATACAACTGCTGTGTAGTGTTGCTCGGTTATCATTAAACGTAAGGCAGCAATGATATAGATGGCAACTTAGCTACCACGGGGAATAAAATGAGCATGTGGCAAATGAAAGGGTGACGGGGTTGAAGCACTAGTGAGGGTTTTATCATAGGGGTGCCATTGAACGTCTAACAGCACAGTTCCAGAAGGACTGACTCCACAACATGTGCTTTTTAAATTGGTATCTTCAAATTTGGGGTGATAGATTGCTATCTGAGTTCTGGAGTCGAGGGTCTGTGTCACAGTGTGTGAGCACTGCGCTTTTCTCATCCTTGCTTGCTTGCTTGTCCATATTAGGCAATACAAATGCTGTGATAAGAATCGCACAGAAATACTTTACAGCTACGTTTTTAGTTGAGGCGAGGTTTGTAATGTATGTGCTTGCTTCCATTATTAGTGGGATAATGAAGAACATATAGATCTGTAGAACAGATTTCAATGCTGTAAAATAAAATATGTATTTTATAGTCTACATTATCTGTATTATATCCCGTTAATAGCTGGTACCGTTTGTGTAGCAGCCGTCGATGTGTTCACAAAAGGTTTTTGAATCTTTCATAATTTATGTGTGATTATAAAACATGATAGATTGACATACCCAATGAAAACGTCAAGGCTGCATTTTGCTGCAATTTCTATTTATTAGCTTACGTCATAAAACTGTAGGGAATAATTATGCCAGGCTTGTATCGAAGCTGGTCCCCACACCAAATTGATTTAATAAAATTTGCTGGATAACAATTTGAAGTAGACGCCTGGCCATGGAACGGAATGTAATGACGTTGATGTCTATTTACCTTAGAAATATGATTTCATCAGGGACCTCTAAAGTGTAAAAAATATGCTTGTATTCCTTGTTGTATGTTGCTTTACGTCAGAATCTGATCCGAATGCGATTTATTCCTGCCATTAGACGGCTGTGCCGGCATTGCTGTCTTGTCTCTGCCAGTGTGGTTCCCGATATGCTTTGTGATAACGTTTGAGCACATGCACAGGGTTTAAATGAAAATTTATAAATATTGGTAGGGAAGCAATTAAATTAGGTAGTTAATGTTAGAAAACTGGTAGTAATGGTCGCTAACACAGCTAACACAGTCGGCAGGCTGATAATTGTGTTGTTTGTTTGCATCCAAAATAAATTGATTGATTGTCCATCCATCAGTGACGGAACGCGCACAATGTGATGGATTTATTTACATTGGTGGAAAAATGCATAAACAGATACAGGGAAATCCTTCAATTAAATGAAATTGGCTAATTTTACACCAAATTTAAATATTTGATAAGGTTAGGGACATGTGCAGTATTGGTACATGATAACCATAGCATGTGGCTTGAGATTCTATTCTATGACTTGTTAAACAGGATAGGCAATACATTTGTTTAGAAATAAAAAAAAACAAGAATTCATCCTTTATATTGGGAATTGTTCTGGCCTTGTAAATAAGTGTTTGTCCATGTTAAATAAAGTTAATGTTCTGACTGGTAGACACTCGAGTTAAAGGTATTTTGACAGGATCCTAATTTGGTGTTATAGGTGTAGACAAGTACCTGTTTTAATTACACAGACAAAGACTATGATTTCTATTGTCTGAGAAATGCACTTGATGCTTCGTCATGTTTAAACAGACCTATTCTTAAAATACCTTATTTTAAAATCTTTTTCTTGTTAATTAATTGATAAAATTTGTGTACATTTATAATTAGGGAAAAAAATGCCAGGCTGTGATAGGCAACTAAAGTGGGTATCTCCAAGCGAGCTCTCCGATTTCTTACGATCTAGGCACATTTATCGGAGGGGCATCGTAGATCGAGAAGAAAGAACGTGGTCATGGGGTCATGATCTGTCACAATGAGGCGCGGTCTTTGATGTAGCGTGTCATGTAAATACAACACGGGGAGACTGTGGTTTAGTTTTTGAAGTTGTTGTTTGACAACCAGTACAGCAGTGGAACAAGTGACAGTGTTTCCTAAACACCAATTGTTGATGTCACACTTCAGTCACATCCAGGAAACAAGTGCGACCCCTTTGGTTTTGTCGTGTGGACAAATGTAAACCCTCAAAATGTAGGGGTCGTTGGTCAATTAGATCCAAAGGAAAAATGGGACCTTCAAAAGATTTTTTTCTTCTCATAATTAACCTTTTCATCATGCATAGATCATGCATGCACTGCTCTGATATGGCATTCAGTGCTGTAAATGTCTACCGGTAATGTTCGCTACCATGTCAGGAATTTTAATCTTTTGACTTTTATAGCTGCTGAAATTACTGGAGTAAGGCATTCATAGATCCCGGCTCACATAGGTCTGGACTTCACTTGTATAGAGGGGAAAACTCCCATCAAACAATTAGTATTATCAAGATGACTTTGGCCTATAGGAGTGCAGTGTAAGATGACTTTGGCCTATAGGAGTGCAGTGTATAGAAATTCATTAATTCCTTCCAATAAGACATGCAAACTGGATACAAATTCCTTCTGACAGCCATTGATAATCCAATCTCCAAAGCCATCTCAACTGCAGTCTGCCTTAATATCATTGCATTCATATTACTAATATGTGCCTTTAAAACGGAAACAAATTTATTTGGACCACCTCTTTTCCCCCTAAGGTAGACTATTGACATGTATATGGTTTGACGTAAAGAGAGCCTAAATGATGGTTTTTGCAGTCCTTAACCTTGTTGATTAAACATGTTAATTCGGACACATTAAATTTTGTGTTGTATATCATATCAAGCCATTTCTTAAAAAAACCCAACTAGCAGTAGCCCTGGTTAAATGACAGGTCTGCCATGTAAGAAAATTACAGACATGTTTCTGACATTTAAACCCAGAATTATTGTTGACACAGACCAGCCTCAGCTTGTTCAGATAAAAAAAACACATTCGAACCATTAGATAAATAAAAACATGCTTCATAAAAAGTAAGAAGATATCATTTCAAAGGTCATTTAGAAAATCCACAGTTAAATATTAGCTTTTATTTTATACAACTTATTTTCTGTTACTGTTGTAACAAAGGATGAGCTTGTGTGTCGTAAAGGAAAGTATTATGTAACTTTACTAATGTCATTGTGCATTGTGAGCCAATAAAACCCACTTTGTCTACCTTGAGTCACATTTAAGATTTGTAAATCCATCTTGTGATCGGTTGTTTACCTTGAGAATTTTGGATTATAAAGACTTAGTTTTCTCGTTATATTGATATTTACGTTAATATATGAGAATGTAAACAGCTTTATTTCAAAAGAAAGTAATTATTTAAATAAAAAAAAAATTGGATAGACATGTGTACAATAATAATCTGTCGTGTTGGTGAATATTTGATGGGGCTAGTAATTGGTTTAGCTGAGGACTAACTGTAGGCCCTGGTATGTTCCCGTAATTTTCTGCTCACTCAAGTATGTTGTGTTACAATGTACAGCGTTAAGGTTTCTGTTCAGTCGAGTATGTTACATACATCACTGCAAGGCTACCTGTTAAAATTTAATGACTGGATCCGTTTGAACCGTATAGACTTACTATAACTACCTAACAACAGCTATCCAGACACGGATGTATAATACATGTGCCTAGAGTCGAAACATATCTGTAGGGGCTTGCCGATTTTAAATCATTTTCGTTTGTTGTTTTGAATAATTAATAACGGTAATTTAACTGGGATGTAGATATATTTGGGTTCTGTACAATTACCGGAGCCATTAATAAGTAGTGATGATAGTTTAGCACCGTCTCTATCTGATTGATTGCCAGACTTACGGGGAATCCTGTGTGCTTCCATCAAACATTGATGACTTCCAGCGTCTTACAACACAAATATGTGAAGCAATTTCTTGCTTCGTCTACAGAGCATGATTTAAACTGTGAACATGTTATTGACATTAGTGAATCCATCTATCTTATCTTCCTTATTGTTGTAGGACTTCATGCACTGTTGATCAGTTTTCTAATTAAAGGTTGGCAAATTGGATAGTTTCATTGTCTGTTCATTAGGTTTATCAGGTTCCAGGTCATCAGACGTGATATTTTCAGGTTATTTACCGTACTTGAAATGATAACCAGCGTTTTGACAGAAATGTGATGTTTTACAATACTTTACCTTATACCTTTTGTAACTTCACATTTCGTTACTTACATGGGTACATTATTTACATTGGTGTAAGGTAAAACCTACACGGTGGTCAGTTATTGTTGGAAAGGGAGACAATCTAGTAAGATATATTTAATAGGATCGACTGAAAGTGTGAAGTAAGGTATTGAAGTTGTCTGTGTCCTTTGGATAGAGAGAAAGTGTAAATAACTACATCACCAGATGTGATCCTGATAATTTAAATCCTAGAAATGTAATGAGATGTGAACAGACCAAATATCAAGAGTATTTATGACAAAGATTCATTCATCAAGAGTATTTATGACAAAGATACAGATCTGTAAAATTATATTTTCTATAGAAAAACAAAGTGGGTGAACTATCTGAGGTCAGTTTTTTGTGAGTATAACAAGTAAACATCAGCTATGTGCCCTAGAGTTCACTGGACCGGGAGGAAGATAACAAAAGATGTTTGAGATTTCCTCTATAGGTAGCCGGGTCACAGATGTTGACTGCTGTTAGACTCACACCAACAGCTTAGAGCCAGGAGACTGTAACAGCTTGTTCACAAGACACTGGCTAACAGTGAACTATAGATCTTCATTGAACACATCATTTATGTTTTGTTATCTGTGATTTCCTCGACATGGAAATGTGTTGATGTATTGAACCATTGCGTATTTTGCCATGTCCTGTCAGGGCCATCAGCTGTGTCCTAAACAGACTGTTATAATGTCGTTTACATCCTCACCGCCACCCAATCACCAAGTTACATGTCATTCCCGGTGTCGTGGGTCTCACGAGAATCCCCGTTTTTGGAAAGTCCATTATGTAGTCAAGAAATTTATGATGAGACATTTGTAATTTTAGCTTCTTAGTAAAGGGGTGTATTTAGAGGAAATTACACATCAAGAGAAATGCTTGTGCTGATCAGTATATATTTGACATTCACTGGTTTTAAATGAAAAATGTCAGAATTTTTTATGATAATCTAAGTTCAACTTGTAACAAACATTAAAACATGTGTAAGTGTTGGGTGTATAAACATGTTGTAGTTTGTGTTTACCCTTGGGGCTAATGTAAATAAGGTATCTAACATTCCAACTCTGTAATAGGGTATAGAGTCTAGGCTTTAGAACAGGTAAACATTTACCCCCAGTAACCACGGTAACAGTCCTCATTCAGCCTTTATGTCGGCAGGATTGTTGATGTACAAGATGTGTAATTTTGATATGAATTTAAAATCACATTCATTTTAAAGGTTGGAAAAAATGAATGTTGCCACTGTAAATAATTCTGGCCCTAAGTTCCTGTTCTGCCTATTCGTTAGTGTATTCTACAGGGCACATTTGATTGGCTTTACTTCTGGACCAAACCCTGGTCCTAAAGTGCCATTCAACACATGTCTGATTGTAAGGGCTTGTTGACAGTCTCCATGACTACCCTGACCAGGAAGTGGCTATGCTGGACTGACCAGTGCTCAGGACAATGGTCACCAGCTGGAGGCTAATTGATGAGGGCACTTGTTCATTTGAATGACCAGGCTTTGCCATCCATATAGCAGTAATGTGTTGGTGATTGGACAAATGACTGTCTATATATAGAACTGCTGGACCCTTGATTTCCTAGACTTGGGCAGATTTCCATGGTAACTAACTGCCTATTGCCCTAACATCAAATTTATTTTCTCTCTTTCACTTTCTGGTATGATGCAGGCTAATTGATTAATACTTGGTACTGGAAATAGCCAGTCTAGCTTCTCTGGCTGGGACAAGTAGTGGCGTTGTACTGGAAATAGCCAGTCTAGCTACTCTGGCTGGGACAAGTAGTGGCGTTGTACTGGAAATAGCCAGTCTACCTACTCTGGCTGGGACAAGTAGTGGCGTTGTACTGGAAATAGCAAGCCTAGCTACTCTGGCTGGGACAAGTAGTGGCGTTGTACTGGAAATAGCCATTCCTGGTTCAAGCAGCCACAATAGATTTGGTATAATCTGTAGTAGATTGTCCTATGGGTTATCTACTCTGAACTGATCTACCAAAGTTAATGCCAAGTTTATGATTTTATGATCTTTATAGATTTAATGTTTGCTTAAGTATAATCGATAAAGTTTTGTAAAATCAGTTTTGAAATAATTTACTGTGTAATAAAAATTGTTACTTGCATAAGTTAACTAGTCTCCTCAGGGAAATAAGGGGAACCAGAGGTCTTGTGCTGGGCCATAGCCTCCAGGGAGATGTGAGGTCTTGTGCTCGGCCATAGCCTTCAGGGAGATGTGAGGGGTTGTGTTCTCCTTTGTCAACAAACAGACATGGTAATTCAATTTCTGCCTCTTTTCTTGCCATCTTTACAAGGTTTTCACTGTGGCACATTTTGTCTGATTCTGTTGTCACTAGCTGGAAGGCTTGCATAACCTAGAAATTTGCTGCAAGCCTTCGTTTGATTGCAGAGACTCTCGGAAGGCATGAAATTAAGTGGGATGATGAATTTGAAAATTGCGCCATAACTGTGATCATTTAAAGACCTCTTTTGAAGATAAATGGGTATTTGTTTAGGACTGTTAAGAGTCGTATTGATTTTCGGTGAAATCCTGTCGTTGCTCCAACCAAATTCTTGCAGAATTTTCTCCTCACAGGAAAGTGGTGGATTCCGGTCTTGTCAGGCAATAGTAATTTTTGTCAGATTTGAAAAATTGCTCTTTCAATTTCTTTGTATAATATTTTTGGATATGATTTTTGGTTTTGGATCAATGTTCTGAAGTAAGAAGTAGCCTTACAATGACAAAAAAACACCCACATCGCCATAGAGATTAAAACCGATTACAAAATTATGGAGTTTGTTTATGAACTAATGTCTTGTTGAAGACTCATTAGGAGGCTTTCGTGTACAATTCTGGAAAAATAATTGTTCGGAAGATTAAGATATATGGGAGAAGATCCTGTAGAATCTGTGACGGACACAGTGTTATATTACCTTTTACTGTAATTTCTGTAGAATTTACAGATATATTACAAGAGCAGTTATTGTCTAAATCTAACAACACGATGGTTCGAAATGTCTTCAATGTCCCAAAAGAGGCAATTTATCACCAGTATATTGAACATCGTTGGGGTAGTTTTTCATGATGTATTTGTTCTGTGTACATGACGTGGCTGTACCGTCACTATACGGGGGTAGTGGTATATAGGTTCCATGACTTGGCTGTACCGTCACTATACTACGGGGGTAGTGGTATATAGGTTCCAAGTGTCTGCTGGTTTTTGTCCCTGTAAACCTGTCTGACATGACCCTCTCTAGGGAGAGGAAGAGAAAATGGTTAAGGTGTCAAATGAGTTAGCTAGGCGAGGGGGAATCAATATGGACCGTTACATCTGTACCATGCATTCATTACCAGTATTTCTCCAACCAGCCCTGTTCTCTGGAGGGGACAAAAAACTGCGTACACTAATTTCAATTTCCACTCCGGTCTTGGGAGTATTGTAACTCAATTTGTACTGTGATGGAGGCATTAGAAACATCTATTGTACAGGGCACCAAATCGACGGAAAGTTAAAACTGAATTCTAACCTTTCTAGCATTCTTCAATATGTTGTAAGTATTGGCGTTTCAATTTATTTTCTACACAGACCCCAATTGTAACCTTTCTTCTGAACTTGTGAATTCAGGCATTTCAATTTGCTCGGGAAAGACAGAAATTGGGAAGAGCCAATCGGTGTAGTTAGTGCCAACCTCCATGGTAACCAGACGGATACATCTGATGACTGGTACTGGCATTGGATCATTTATTTTCATTTGTCTATTGCTGAAGATAAAACCTACACTGTTCTGTACAAACAAAGGATAAGGGAAAATGAGGCTTACATTACATGGCTTTGGTGACTTGGAAATGCCTGAAATATGTTTTCCTCCTGCTGTTGTCCGTGGTAATTTTAATGTGGTCTGATAAGTAGGATATCTGTTGTGGTCCGAGGATTCTTATATCTGGTGTGGTCTTAGTCAAATTTGTTGACCGGAGAAAGATAGACAAAATAAAATAGTTCTGGGTAGAGTGTTCGTGGAGTCACTCGTGTCCACGAACACTCTACTTGTGTCAATCTGACCTAAACATTTCCAGACATTCAAATATTTCAAAGATACTGGGTATAAACATGTCAAAGATATGAGTCGGTGGATGGTTTGTGTCTATTATCTCACCACCTCTAAGTGTGGGCTTTCACTTGCAGTCCCAACATTTTAAGTTACAAAATCTGGACAAGTATTTAGAGATTAATGTTCATTTATTTACTGGTAAATCTTTGACCAGTCAACAACTGTATGATCACAACCTTTCACAACACTTGAAGGTCACAACCTTTGAACTTAGCCTTTTACTTGAAGGTCACAACCTTTCACCTGTAGGTCAATCTTTTACTGAAAGATCACAATCTTTTACCTGTGGGTCAATCTTTTACTGAAAGGTCACAATCTTTCACCTGTAGGTCAATCTTTTACTGAAAGGTCACAATCTTTCACCTGTGGGTCAATCTTTTACTGAAAGGTCACAATCATTCACCTGTAGGTCAATCTTTTACTGAAAGGTCACAATCATTCACCTGTCGGTCACAACCTTTCACCTGTCGGTGACAACCTCTCCGAAAGTCAGTTCTGTAACCATGGTACCATCACATGTTGGTTGATAGGTTTTGTAGTTCTGTGATTTTTATTCATCAAGGAAAGAGAAAACATTGTTGAGTTTTCTCATTGTTGTTCTAGTCTCAGCAATCAGAATAATAGTTCGGAGGGAAAGTAGGATGGAAAGGTCAAAGAAAAAGTGTTCTAGCTATTATAGCCGTTTTTTTCTTGGGGCTAAATTAGCTGGCATTTGTATGGTATCACAGCTAGATAATTGGGAGGCACCGAAATTTGCTTTTATATTAAATGTTGCAAGTGGTTTGTGCCTGAATGCCTCAAGGATACAAAGCTTTTAATCCCACCGCAGGAGCTTCCTCCACACGGTGTCGTCCTCCAACATCTCCGCCTGTACAAATCTGCACATGTCCTCTTTTCATTGGAATGAGCGACACCATTAGCACGTTTGTCTAATAGGCTCTGGTTCCCTGCTACGGCAGGATTCGATGCTGATGGACGGTGGAAAATAGAGAGAAATCAAGTCTGACAAATCAAGGATGCAATTTGGCTGAGCGCAGCTACAGACTTCAGGGTGTTGTTAGGTTTACCAAAGTAACGTCTTGTGTCCTTGGATGTTGGTGGTTGTCTTGACGACATCTTTACTCCTTAAAGCTCCCTAACGGTGACCTTCAAAACTTCAATAGCGTGATCAGTTTTCAAACAAGGACTAATATTCTGTAGAGATTTGGTAATATTTTCATGTCATTGAGATTAAAAAGCCCAGCTTGTTCAAGTCCCAGGCAATCCCGATGTTGGTGTTAGAAACGTGCACCAGACGTGGTGACGTTGTTAGATACAAATAGTCCTCAAACAGAGTAGTCAAATTACAATTTATATTGGAGAGGATGCAACAAGGAACAACTTAAAATATAGCTTTTACCTGTAAGTAAGGAGACAGGGAAATAGTTGCAACCCCCTCAGTTGTTGTCTGGATGGGATAGGATGAGATGGGGATGGGGCTGGGGATGCGGATTGGGATTGGGATTGGGATAGGGCTGGGGATTGGGATAGGAACATTTGGTAGTGTACAGATGAGTTATAAGAAAGGATATGTTTTTGGGTACCATCTTCCTGTGTATATGATCAATATTAAGTGTATCATTGCATAGCTAGAGTTGATTTATAGCACTGGACAAATAGTCTGTACGTCCACTGAGGATTGTCCGTACTTCTGACTGCAGCAATGGAAATTAACTGAATATATAAACAATTCATTTACACATTTCAACACTTTATATGGTAATGTAGTATAACTCTATTATCTGTCATAGAAACCTTGTACACCAGAGGATCAATGCTGTGTAAGGTTGTTGTCTTTGATAAATTCTGTACCTTAAAGGATCAATACATTATAAGTTACATAACGCAGTAAAGAATTGATGGACAGATGATTTAGAGGTGGGCACAAAAAACCCCAGTCATTTGTAATCTGAATTAGGCATGAAAATAAAAACAAAAATTTAGAGCTTTTTAATTTCATTTCTTCGGGATGGGTAATGCAAAAAAAAATGATGATGTGGCAGCTATAATTTTGTTATGAGAGAGAAATGGATATAGTAAAAGTTAGTGTGTGATGTACTACAGACGAGAGAGAATGGATATAGTAAAAGTTAGTGTGTGATGTACTACAGACCACACACTGCTATTATGTACATTACAATAGTCCATATACAGTGGAGATAAACGGCTGATAAGTCTGGCAGTTCAATCATTACAGATTATTACAATAAAACAATGTACAATAATAGATCGACTAAAAATTTTAAAAATCTTTTGACAATCAATTATATGTCCATTGAGATATGTTGTCTAAATTTATCAAAGCGACCACGTTTTTAAGTACACGTGTATACCACAGGTAAGTACATGTGTATATGTTATGATTCACTGTGTTCGTTATGTAACGTCAGTGACAGCTCCCCCTCCCTCTGTGGTGGGTGGTACCAAGTGCAGAGTTTTTGTAGTTATGATTTGTTGATAGACACACTCTAACAGGTCGGTTTTGTCTCTGCTACTGTGGCCCTTTGTCGGAGACCACAGATGTAAAACGCTGATAAGACCCAGTTCAATGCTGTTCTACCCAGGTATGAATACAAACCTGTGTAGCCTACGGTGACCTTCACCTCCACATTCATCATGTACATATGATATTACTGCAGAGGCTATAGTCTGTTTCCAAAAAGTCTTCAACTATTCGGGTATACACCTGCACCCAACAAACTCTGGTATTGTAACTGTTTTGGGAGGTATTTTGAAATGCAAGCACATGGCTTTGGTGTCTATACATAGCAGAACACAATGTAATCTATGAACCAAGTGCGTGCTCAGTCATGCATACAGGTAGTGTACACCGCAATTAAATGTATCAAATTCATTTTGTTTATGTTGGGTAATGGTACTGTAGAAAAAAACAGTCATTGTGCGTAGTTACGGGAATAATGGTGTGTTGTTTTAAAGTTAGATTATCCGTTATATGGTGCACAGTGTCTACTGTATAGTTGTATTTACATGGTTAATATTTCTCTGTAATTTATGACCTGTTCTTGATCAAGACAAAGATATTTTCTGTGTGTTGAAGTGACATATTTCAATCAAAGTGAAATAGAGAGTGTTGTTACCTTACAGACTATAAAAAGTTCATAAAGGCTGCAGTGTTCACTTTTAATTTAATAGGTCTATATGTCTTTACCACGCTGCTACACGTACACAAAGCTGATTCTGGCGGCAAAAATGTTTTGATGTTGTGGGAGTTTCTCAGTAATATTTTGTCAACATTGGTTGACAAATATTCTAAAACTTGGTATTTGGGTAATATGATCGCAATAAAGTTAAAAGACCATGCTAACAAACACAATGTTGTAGATCTGTCCAGACTCGATGGTAGTTTGTCCTGGCTTTAGCTATAGTAGGGCTCTTTCATCTTATGACAGGGACTTAAAACAGGTCTCCTCATAAAGCTTCTTGATATAGGGTGGAGAAGTTTCTTTTTGTAATTGTTATTTTAAACAAATTTTTAAGAAAAATAAGTTCCTGGATTTTGATATGTACACTAATACTTGCTGTGTGTGAAATGACCATACTTGTGGTGTATGTCCTTGCCTAGCCCAGCCATGTTATTCTCACCTGTAACCTACCATGTTACTCCCCCACTACACCATGTTACTCCCCACTACACCATGTCACTCCCATGGCCCATGCTGTTGGTACCAGACCACTACTGACCAGGTGCTGGTGATATCCCAGGAGCCCCAATAGTATCATATCTACGACCATACAATTGTTAATTATTGTTGTAGTAAGTGATGGTAAACACACACATACATGTAAACACACACCCTCTGTGATTACCCTCATCATCTTCATGTCAAAGTTGATCTCATCAGAATTGTGTAGCCATAACACTACAGAGACTACTACATACAATATTCATGTAAATAGTCTTGAACCCAAATTTCATGTAAATAATCTCTAAACCCAAACTGATGTAAATAATCTCTAAACCATTATTTGGGGGGTAGTCTCTAAACCAAATTAAGATAAAAAGTCAATATTTACATTGCAATTCCACTATTGGACTGAACAGAAATAATCTCTAAACCACCATTCAGTTGAAAAGTCTCTAAATCACAATTCAGGCAAAAAGTCTCTTAACCACAATTCAGTTAAAAGTCTCTAAACCACAATTCAGTTAAAAGTCTCCAAACTACTATTCAGTTAAAAGTCTCTAAACCACTATTCAGTTAAAAGTCTCTAAACCACAATTCAGTGAAAAGTCTGTAACCCAACATTCTTTGAGTCTTTCAACCAACATACATTTAGTTACTACATAAAACTCAGGTAAACCACTGTCTATATGTATTAGCCTTTAATGTAATCCTAATTTCTAAAATCAAATGGAATCAGAATACATGGCATCAGTATGCTCTCAATGTTGTGGAATACTTTAAGGCATAAACTGACACTTTACATACAAATGTGCAGGAGGTTAGAGAAATTGAGTATTGCCGGAGGTTGTAGAATTTGAGTTTTGCCGGAAGTTATAGAAATTGAGTTTTGCCGGAGGTTATAGAAATTGAGTTTTGCCGGAGGTTGTAGAAATTGAGTTTTGCCGGAGGTTGTAGAAATGTGAGTTTAGCCGAGTTTTATGTTCAGGAGGCTGTCATTACTGCCATATCTCTAAACGCATTAATATAGTAACAAATCATGTGTCCTAGATAATGCAGTAATTCGGTTCGTTGGGGTCGTTTCGATCATTGATTGGCATGTGCTAGTGGATGCATGCTCTGTCAGGAACAATGGGACCAATTAGCGTCATGTGCTGAGGTGCTCATTACATTACGGAGTAAATGAACAGCAGAAATTGTGTCGTATTCTCGAGATAACCAGTGCCGGTAGCTTTTTTTCCCTTGGAAGATTAAAGACAATTCAAACAAATGGATCCAAAGCTAGGACGACAATAAGTAGCGTTTGGAATTAGCTACGTATTTTTATCTTGCAAATTGTACACAATTGGCACCAACAACACAGGATATAGTAGTAGCCTGCCGATCTCTCTAGATGTGACCTACAATTGTATTGGTATTTAAACAAGAACAATGACCCCAGGATAATGTAAATTTGTACACGGTCAATTAGGTCTAAGTCTATGTATCGTGTGTTAAAACGGAAATGGCTTGGGAAATCCACAACAGGTGTAAACGATTTTTAGATTCGTTAGTTTTGAACAATAAAGGAAGGTGTTTAGAGCGCGAAATTATAGTTATATGGTTTCGCAATTACCCTCTGTGGAAACGGTAGTGATTGTCCTTGAATTATCTCTTTAATAATTCAAAACGTTAAGGTATTTTCATGACAGTCATGAGGGAAATCAAGAATTAAAACATTTGCCTGCTAAAAAACATCTTCTAAAATATTTTATTTTTTCGAAAATATTTTAATTGATGTATCTGCAGAAATTAAGTGAGAGTTTGAAGAAGAATATTTTGAGGTCTCGACTATTTGGCTGCTGCTCCCTGCAGACCGCTTCCTCTGGCCATAGCATGTTCACCCGACTCTAGCCTGATAGGTTTTGTCAAGTGAAATTAAGTTTTGATGGGCTAGGGATCCATTTTTCATTTATTTTGCATGAACTCGGGCAGCTAAGAGACCAAAACTTGTTAATGTATGACACTATGGTATCAAGGAATTACTTTATGTCATAACAAGGCTGATCAAACCCACTGTTATGATGGCAGCCGCTAGTATAATAGTAGTTAGTTGATAGGGCACAGTTCTGGTCCTATCTAATTTGCATAATTGACTCCGCCTCCATATTTGTTTGATGTGTAAAAATTGGTGATAACAGGGATTGGTGATTTATGAGTGATGATGGCATTATTATAAAACAAACATCAGTTAGGGTAGGTAGTACATAACAAGGCAGAAGCACTTGTACTGCACACAGGGCAGCAAATCAATTAACTTGATACATTAAAGCTAGAAATGATTTGCCCCTATTCTCCAGTACTTGGGGATTGTTGGTGATATCTCAAGTTACCATTTAGCACCCTTCTAATACACATTCTCAGCATACTTGACCCATGCAGCTTTCATCTCTCCTGGTGTTTAGAACCTATTTATCAGCAGGTTGTATCCAGCTGTGGGCCTGGTCAGGTCTATTCCTTGTGCCCAGACAGCCCCCTGTAGAGCCCGTCCAGTACCTGGGGAGTGTGAAGTGACTGGCCTGGGGAGTGTGTAGTGACTGGCCTGTCCAGTACCTGGGAGGGTGTTTAATTGGCACTATATTTCTTCTTCTTTTGCTGTGACATTTTACAGGTTTGGTGATTGTCCTAACAGATGCCGCTGTTTCTGAACACCTTGAAACCGTTCTGATTTGACAGCATTCCCTCCTATTGCTCTCATTGCTCTAGCACATACTTGAACTATAAATCTTGAGTGATCCTTATACAAATTAATTGAAAGAAATCAAAAAGATGATAGCTGATTCATCCTCACATAATATTGATACAATCACAGAAATTGTGAAACCTGTCAACTTTGTGAGATTTGGACGACTTCGCAAACAGCAGTAACGCTCTAACGCCATTAACACATTCCAATTACATTTACATTAATGGAAAAAAACAAACGGGTATAATGGTAATCAAGGCATGTAACATGGTGATTTCGTGAATTGTCAATTCATGTGGTAGTCGAGGATTCTAATTTGCATATACATTGCAGTGCAGTGGACCTTGTCTACTAAATCCCACCAATTCCCCAACCAAGATACCCTAGAGATTTCCTGTGGTTTCATTCGGCCTACAAGAAAGGAACGGTCACATCTGTTGTCTATATTTCTGCTTTGTCCACCCGTACTTAGTCCAGTGATGTCTTGGCCGTAGTTGACCACTCCCAGTCCAGCGATGGAGATGGTCCACTCCATCAATGCGTTAAAGATGGACGCCTATATCATGTCCCATCCCCTCAATACTGTGATGCCTATTTTGTATCCCAACCTAAAAAGAATGCCTGGCTTTGATGAACGCTATGAAAAACCAATCACTGAATTGTTGTGATGTTGTTAAATAATCCAGCTCTGTTATCTGTCCCCAGTCGTCTGTGACCTTGATTGACCTTGAGTGATGGAAACGTCATGAAAAATCTGTAAATGGCTAGCTGATTGTGCAGGCCTTGTATCAGATGGGATAAAATCACTAGTGACATTTCATTTGTTAAAAAAGAGCCTGATGCAGTGACGAAGTGTTGGGAAATCTGACGAGAGAGCAGATTTAGTTTCTGATATATTTTGTAATGTTAGAAATATGATGGTATATTGAAGAAGTATTTTTTGTTGAGGTCTCTAACCCTGGATAAGGTTGAATGAATTACCTTGGCGGCTATCAATCTGTAGTGACGGCGTACACCCCCACTTCCCCAGGGTCCTAGGCATGAGAGGCATTAACGGCCGCGCTACTCTTGTAGCTGCTACCAGCTTCCACATATAATGGACTAAAACAGTATTTATTGAATCACATCTCAATTGTAGCTTATTTTAAATAGTTGGTAACAGTGATCGGGGTTTAATAGGCGCTGATGCATTGTCCGGAGTGGGACGATTTTCACATTTCAAATTGGGTTTAATGTCAGGATTGGTAAAGGGAAGAGCTAACCTGGCCAGGTTTGTGGTTACACAGGAAAACATACACATGATGTGGAGTGCGTGGCTTCAACCCTGCTTAGCAGCCGAGCAAGCTTGCTGCCAGCCTGCGGAGAGCATGGCAGGCAGCACTGGCTGATGTTTCTAGCTGCATAGGGGGATGGAAGGAAGTAGTGAAGTTATTGACTGAGAGATGTACACTCGGGTTGGAGAGATACTTACTTCCTCGGCTGTATCCATGATTAGGAGATGTGAATATGCTATTAATAGAAAGACGGTATTGATTGGTCAGACCTATTGGTTAAAAGGAATGATGACCGGAAATAATGTAATCGTAGAACATGTACATTTGGTATAAACGGACCTTGGTTTGTCCAATTTCTGTTTGGTATATTGTCAATAAACCTTGATTTGTTCGACTCTAGATGGGTAGATTTTGTCAGTAGAGATTGGTTTCTCCGTTACTCGTTTGGTATATTGTTCATAAACCTTAGTCTGTCCTAATCTTATTTGCTATATTTTTATCAATAAACTTTAGTATATCCAATTTCTGTATGTCGGACTGCAAGAATCTGTAATTTTGTTGCCAACATATAAACACTGGTTGATCGTGATGGTCGCTGGTCTTTATTTAGGACAGGATGTCAATAGTGCTTTGTTAAAGCCTCCCTAATGAGGCTGAGAACATTGGATCATGGAATCTTGATGACCGGGATTCATGTCAGTTCATTTGTACTGTGTATGTGTCACGTCTCCGGCTGAGTTAATTGTGTCACTGTGTTTAGAAAGGTACATGAATGAGATTTAACAGACTTTCTACAGTTAAATGTCACTACTACGAACACTAAAAATTCTTATAGCAAAGTCATATTGTGTTAAGTAAGGAATTGTCTTGTAAATATGAAACTATACGGGAATGTATCTACAGTGTACTGTGTCAGGTCTGTGGATATGTAACCTAATGTATATATCAGAACATCTAATCATCATTTTTGACATTTTCATCATAAAAAATACACAGCTTTCTTAATAAATTTTTGGATATTTACCTTACCTTTCATTTTCTTTTTCTCTTTGCCAAAATAGACTAAAAACAAACAACAACAAACTGAGGAACATAAGTGATAAAACTTGTGAAAATTCTGGATAATTTGGGAAGCTTTTGAGGAATATAATTAAGTAAGCATTGTGCAGACTATAAAGGCATTTCCTGTGAAGACCTAAAACTCGGGAGATAAATGATAAATTTGTTGTGGATTTGATGTCGTACTTTCCTTACTGTTGAGAACAGTAGTGTAACAGCTTGAGATGATGATTGTTTTTCCACCGAGTTTATGCTAATTGGCTTTTATAGGTTTTAAATCCAATGTACGCTGTAGAGTAGAGAAGCTAGGTAATGTTGTAATCAATTTCTCTATTCCTTCTATGTAATAAAAGTTAATTAAAAAATAAATCTATTTTAACACTTTTTGCTGAAGCTGTCAAGAGTTTTTTTGCCAAACATTTGTTTTATTTTGTAGTTTCTAAGATGCATGAAATTGAGAATTTTTTTCTGTTAAGCTGTATTCACATTTATGTGGCCAATCAATTCAATTGTCGCTGCACGGTTTATCCATTACTTGATGGCCAATACAAGTTAAACAAATCTTGTAACTATTTCATCACCAGTACAGAAATTCTTTTCCAAAGGTTTTGCAAAATATAATTGAAATTTTTATGGCATAATGTAATTGGTATTCTAGATTGGAAACAGATGATTAAGTTATCGTGTGATTAAGTAAGTATTTGGCTGGGAGGAAGAGGCACAGATTGTGTTATGTAAGGCAGCACATCAAACAGTATCAACTCCAGAACGCACTGCCATTAGATTGGTGCATGTTAGGCTACCGACATTAAAATAGATACTCCCGCTTCTGTGTTTCATTTAAAACATGCTGGGAAGATTTGTAGGAAGGCAAATTGAATTCAGATTTAGAACTATAGTGAAGAGAATAGAAGATAAACATTTTGTTAAATGTTTGTAGGAATGCAATAAAAGGTCTTCACTGGAAAGGCAGTTAATTGTGTCAAAGAGAATTTTAAAAATTATCTGAAATTCCAACTTTTTTGTTTTTCGTGTAAATGTGGTAGGATTTAGCTAAACATCACTTAATCTTTTACGGTCGCAATGCATTTAGAAGTTGATTCATTTTCAAGAAAACAATTACAACTTATCTGAATTAGAAACAATTACGATCTATCTGAATAAGAATTAATTACAATTTACTGAAATTGTAACAAATTACAATCTACTGAAATTAGAATTAATTTAATCTACTGGAACAAGGAGTAATTCTTAACATGTTAGTTGCAAAATGGGCAAATGTTTGTGCTCAATTAAGTAGAAATAATGTTGATGTTCCCGAAGTAGCGATTGAGTAAGGTTGTGTGATAATTAACTGTTGTCCCTAGTTGGGTTCTGTACTGACCAGGTAGAGGTGATTGGTCTGGTATTTACAGTGTGACTGTGGTCAACTCACCTGTCCAGCTGGACAGCTATCTGACCTAGTTATACGATTACACAATCTAGACATACCAACTGGTCAGTATTTAGTTATCAAGTTCACCTTGTCCATATAAGATAGATAGTTACCCTGAGGGCATCACACTTAGAACAGAGGGCACAGACAAAACGCATGTAGGACAAATTAAAACACAACTTACTGAGTACAAAAATAAAACAGGTTTGGGACTGTAACAGATGACATAGACAAAAACACATACAGGTCTGTATATAATAGATTGACATAGACAAAAACACATACAGGTCTGTATACAATAGATTGACTGGACAAAAACACATACAGGTCTGTATACAATAGATTGACTTGACAAAAACACATACAGGTCTGTATATAATAGATTGACTGCAAAATGTCGGGACCTGTCCCTGTGTTCCTGGAGTTCTTATCATATCAGAGATTTTATCAGGTATTTTATTGAAAATGGCCATCGGACATTTGTGAAGATGACTTGCTAGGAGGTGGATGTGTCATTGTGTTGTGTTATCACTCAATACAACGCAAGTAATTTAGTTCACCTCAACTATAATGAGACAATAAATTTGGCTTTTATTCCATCTTGGCAACATGAACATTTGAAATTTATCAAAGCAAAACGTGCATAAGATGATCTACCTGTCCATTTGTAATAGTTACTAACTGATAGCACGGATTACAGGTAAAAATAGAAACTGTTTATCAATTAGCTACCTTTTAAAAGTACAGATGGGAATCCATTCATAAATCTTCATCACCTGATGATTTAAAACTAATCTGTCATCAGTTATGATTTATCTTGACTAAACAGATCTGTCATTCCGGGGTTGGTGGGTTTGTCTGCCTACTTGTTTGAGTTCCAGACGGCAGTTGTATGGATGTATGACCCAATACAGTTGTCTTTTATCACACCCTGTGATGTCACCACTGTTTGTGGACCATTATGTAATAAAAAAAATTGTTTTACACAACAATCGTTTAACATTATGTTACTGGTTATTTGCCGAGATCAAAATGGGATAATTTCCTACATGTGATGTCGGAGCAAGTCGACAGAATTATAGGACAGTGAATCAGGCTCAGCTGCTCTATATTCATGCTTATAGATTGTAATACAGTTGTTAGCTCAATATTTAGGTTCAACGACAATAGAATTAAATGTAGCAACGCCCTTCTGTTGTGGGAAAGGGGTACGTCACACAGGGTACATCAAACAGCCTGGTTACTGTACCTGTTTGTATATACATATTTATATGTTACGTCTATGACGTACTTTAGTTGTAAAAGTAAAAAGTTGTGAATCTTTAAAATAATTATGGTGTGGACATTTTTGTGTTGGCAATGGTTCTATATCTATATTTATAAACTGATGTGTGGATGTCTTCATGTTAATTTACTTAAAGTGAAAAACGCAAGCATTTAACCACTGTGATAATGTTCAGTTTTGCAGTATGTTGATAGTAAGGAGGTGACTTTCCTACACAAATGTATCCCCGATTCACAACAAGGGACAGTGTGTCAGTTTAGCTCTGAGCCTTGTGAAATACAATTATGGCTGGCATGCATTGTTTCCACTTATCATACAACTGTAGATTATAAGGTTATGCATCCCTTCTCACATGTATGAACAAAGAAAGTGATTCTTCCCTCTCTGCCAAACTGACCAAGGCATCAGTTCTGGCTAAGAAGTAGTGGCCTTAAAATGATAAGGATGGCCTTGAGTGACCTTGGAGACTGATAATTTCCCCACCCCCCAATATGGTACACTGATGGGCTATTAAGTCACTAACACTTGACAGGGATGATGGATTTTGTATGCAGTAAGTTGACATGATCATTAACACAATGTTGCTGTGGCCTGTATCAGTCCAATGAGAGGCTGTGGCCTGCATCAGTTCAATGAGAGGCTGTGGCCAGCATCAGTTCAATGAGAGGCTGTGGCCTGCATCAGTTCAATGAGAGGCTGTGGCCAGCATCAGTTCAATGAGAGGCTGGACACTGGGTTGGTATTTAATCAGGATGTGATACAGACCAGTTGTAGTCATCCTGATGTACCCTAAACTACTGAGATGTCATCTCCCGGTTAAAGCAGTAACTGCTACAATATCGCCCCTAGTTACAGCCATACTGCCAGAATATCATCCCTGGCTACACAACAGTAATGACTACAATATATTGTTACCCTGGTTACAGCAATAATTACATTGATATTGCCCCTGGTTACAGCAACAACTGCTTAAATATCGCCCCTGGTTACAGCAAAAAGTGTTCAAATATCGCCCCTGGTTACAGCAAAAAGTGTTCAAATATTGTCCCTGGTTACAGCAAAAAGTGTTCAAATATTGTCCCTGGTTACAGCAAAAACTGTTCAAATATTGTCCCTGGTTACAGCAATGCTACAATGATCATTTGGTTACAGCATTATTTTGCAGTCCTCAGCTATAGCTTCCTTTCATCTCAAATCACACTGAGGATTGTTCTGGAGTCCAATCACACTGAGGATTGTTCTGGAGAAGCTCAGGTTTTTCCCGGTTGAAGGATGGTTTTGACTGGTGTGAATGTCAGATCTATAGATTCTTACAAGGCCGATTCTGTTCAGGCCATATAAGTGTTTTATGATAGGTACTTCATCTGTTACATTAGGTTCCATCAATCATATTTTAATTCAAATTTTAAGATTGAGGGATGGCCCTGCCTTGCAAATATATCATACTTTCAATTTGTGGGTTTCAGATGTATTTGCATTGCTTGTATTAGTCAAATTTTAAATGGGAAACATCAATTTATGTATATGGCTGAATTAGTTTTTTTTACACATGCTAATATGTCTGTATCTGTAACATAGATCTTCATGGAATTTTCTTGTTTTTACTTTTCCTGTCATGTTTAAAAATTCATCAAAGACTATTTTGATCAAACTTGTTTCTAAGCAGGCATTGATAAATCCGTTTTCTGTTCACATTGTAGCTTAAACATGTCAACACATTCTTAAATTTTTTATGCAATTTGCATATTTCAACAAGTTTTGACAGTCAGTGCTATTTTTTGGATGGACTGAAAGGCAGGGTAATTTACATATCCCAGTACATATTGACAGATTTGTCAGACAGGAGGTCTAGTGCTGGTAGGTCTAGTGGTGCTTGTCTTCGTTTTAACTCGTATTGATCCGAGTCGCCTCAAACATATACACACACTACATCACATTTCCCCTTGGATATTATTTCTATAAATTCAGGTTTCCAATGCAAGACAGTATATATGGGTAGAAAACAAACAGAAAGTAAATTAAGGAATACAGTCTTTGAAAACCATGCCACGATTGGACATTTATGTTTTCATTTGTTTTGGTCACAATTTCATGTTGTAAAATAGAATCTTTACTTTCTGTCTTTGCAGATCGAGGATGCAATGCTTATGTTTGACAAGACAACAAATCGTCACAGAGGTAAGACCGCGACACCATGGCCGCATGTTGGACCTCGTAGCAGCCTTTCCCTGCAGATTCATTTCGCTATTTACTGTCCTATCTGCTAGAGATAGTGATGGCAATATTATAATAAACCCAAGTCTGATGTAGACTTGTCATGGTAGTACATTATTGTTAGGTTAACTAGAAAAGGTCTGCTGTCTTACTATGGTTAGGTGAATACAATGTAATGGTATATATTTATATAATATATATAAATACATGCCATTTTTATTGATTTTTTTTTCAGTTTTCTTTTTGTAGACAGGGGAGATAACCCTGGAGTAACATGTAATCCAAGTAGCTATATTTACCTTGTTTACGAGGTAATGGGTTCACCTATCGGGTGTAACATTTCTTTTCAGCAAATTTATTGTAGCACATATTTTTTTTGATACATGTATCGTATAAGCAAGACATTTATTTTCCCTCCAAGCAACCTTGCATGCTCAAGTACGCACTAGATCAGTTAGTTCAAAAGTTTCACCTGTGAATTTTGAAAGCACTGTTAATTCATGTGAAAATCAGTATTGGTATCAACTGTCCGTCATTAACATCTAATTGTATACACTAGTAGTAACAGGTGTGTAGTTTAAGTGTTTGTCCATTCCATTAATCCTCATACTGTTGGTGATCTGTGCCACCTTAGGCTCCTCTTTGGCCCATTATTGGCCCATTATTGGCCCTGTGATCTGTGCTGTGCCACCTTAGGCTCCTCTTTGGCCCATTATTGGCCCTGTGATCTGTGCTGTGCCGCCTTAGGCTCCTCTTTGGCCCATTATTGGCCGTGTCTTTGGCCCATCTTTGTCTTTTGTCCCTCACCTGTGATTTGGAATATGTGTGGTCTGGTTTGATATGTGTACAGGTATATACAGAGTTGCTCAGATGATGGTAGATGATGTCCCATTCCTTTTTATCAAGTATGCCATCCTGTTTCTGTGGAATTGGTGTTTGAAGGCAGGGTAAACCTCCTATCATATTTTCCCTGCAATAAGCCCAGGGGCCCCAACACACCATCTCAGATTCGAACAAAAAGGGGTTGGTATTATTTTATATACTAAAAGAGGACATAAAATAACTATAAATAGATATATGGGCTTGTTATCAGGCATGGGCTTATTGGCGAACATTTAATGAATATTCCTTGTGTAGCCATTTGTAGGTATGTGGAAACAGCTGCAATCAAATGTTGTGATGGCCAATTAATTTACAGCCCAGTAAGTGAGAAGAGTTATTATCTGTGTTTTGGCCCATTGGTAAGGTCTTTTAATCATTGTTTTGCCCTAAGGTCGTGTTTATGTGTAGAGTTTTGGAATCTTCCTGTCTCCTCATTAGTAAGTCAGGCATGAGCTCTAAAAGCCCAGTTAGAACAAAAAGTCGACTTGTATAAACAATATTCTGTACTCTCCGTCTGTCTAATTACACAACCTATAACCAGGGATAAAGTTCTAAACAGAGGCCAGAAATCTTTCTCTTCATAAGCCACACACAAGAGTTCTGTGGAGGTAATTTACGATGGTGGAATGGTGAGAATCTCTTTAGTCATGCAGCAAAAACTAGCTGGCTTTGGTTCTCTCATGAAAGGTTAACAACAATAGCAGATGTGTTGGAACGCTGTATAGAAGGTAGATCACCCCAGAACCTTCGGCACCTACAATAGTACGCTTCATTAGTATAATCGGCACGAGCATTTCCTACAGCTAGGAAGAAAACTTTTGATTTTTGTCTGTTTTTGGAATGTCATTGCCCAAACGGTTTTTGTCCCATAGCGACCTGGGTTTTACATCTACAGATAGATTGGTTTGCTGATGTTTCAGTCTGGTGTCAGGATGTTTGCCATGCCTGGCAGATTGGTTCCCTGCTAGTATTTTGAGTCTGCTGTGGAGGTTTGCAATACCTGGGAGTGTTAGGTCTGACATATTTTCCCCCTGGAACTAAGTAGTATCTATCTGTTGCCTGCCATCAGTCTAGGCTTGGCGGTGCTGCCGTCAGTCTGAGCAGGGGCTCAGCAGTGCTGAGGCTGCAGGGATTATTTCCTGTATGTCCACCTTGCCCGCATGCCTGTACACACTGCCGGGCAGGTGCTACTAAGGTTTTTGTTAGTACATGTAGTACGTAGTAGCCTGTAGTACTATAATAATGTAGTACTGCATCTTGTAGTTGTGTGTTGTACAATGTTGTAAGTACTATGTTGTACAGTGTTGTGTAACACACAGTACACTAACGTATTTACAACAGTACAATAATTATAGTACTTTGTAGTACTTTGTTGTAAGTGTACTGTGTAGCTGTAGACTGTATTATGTAGCACTATGTTGTAGAATGTTTGCAGACTTTGTACAATGTAGCACTTTGTAGTACAGTGTGTATAGCTATGTAGAGGTAGTACACTTAGTAGATGGCCCGACTTACAGCTGTCTTTGTGTTTTCTGGCTGTTTAACTGTCTGTACTGGTAGATTGTTTTCCTTTCCTGTCACTGTTGCTTTTTCTGTTCTAGTACTTTGACTTTGTCTGGTAGAGTGGGTCCTTTTCTTATACAACTGTAGTTGCATTTTCTAATGGTAGTCTTTAGTTCGTAGATGACACACTAGTGGTGATTGCGAGGGCTTTCTTTGGTACGTAGTTGTAGAATTGTCTAGGTGTTGTAGATTAGATTTCGGTAGAATTTAGTCTTGGTTTCAGAAAAATATGAAGATCCTACAAAGTCTGGAATTCTTGAGTGAAGATTTGTGTTCTGATTGTGGTAGCTGGAGTGTGTTCTATCTTCTCTCAAAGTGGGAAATTAAAAGTGAAATATTGTGAGTGTTTTCAAAATGTCAAAGTTTCGAAGGAATTAGTGCTATGTGAAGTTTACACTTTGGTGAGGTGTGTCACAAACAAGATCAAGGTGATTGGAAATACTACTCCCATCTTCTGACTGGTGCCAAGGTTTTCTGCTGCAACAGTTTCTACGTTTTGGAGGTTCACAGACACCATAATGGCTGCCCTTACTGCCTATCGTCCCTATGTTATAATTGTTAGCGTTGGCACAGAATTGGAAAACGCCACCACTGTTGTTACGAAACGGATAGACAGTCACAATGTTATGGTAACAACTACAACCCTTTGTAACCAAGCTGACAGGGTTTGGAGGCAGCATTATAGCACAGGCCAGTGCTCCAATCATCCAGATGGAATTATATGGATTTCTTCTCAAAATGAATATTAAAGCAATTAACATCGTATCAGAGCAATTCATTTGAGACTAGTGGCTGTAAGTCCTACCTTGTGATCGGTAGATATTGAAAGAGCTACCTTGACCGGATGAAAATTCATTAAATGTTTATTATGGCTAAGAATTCACAGAATATTGATGACTTTCCCCCCATTTGAAATTGTTAAAAATATTATTAATATGAAGGTAAATAATCCACAATATATTAATTTGAACGTAATAACCTCTTTCAACAAGGCGATAAT
The DNA here is from genome assembly GCA_032359455.1 of Chlamys rubida. Taxonomy (NCBI): domain Eukaryota; kingdom Metazoa; phylum Mollusca; class Bivalvia; order Pectinida; family Pectinidae; genus Chlamys; species Chlamys rubida. The sequence goes on along the minus strand of JAUMHH010187761.1, from coordinate 60,877 downwards.
GTGAATTTTGCCTTTTATGTCCGTTAATGATTGCTCCGGTACCATTGTTAACCTCAAGGTTTGTATCCCCTGTAGCTTTAGAATCAGAAACACACTAGTCCTACACAGCACCGCCATTACTACGGCTTTTTATTTCAGAATACATCTTTTGTAATGAAAATGCGTTGTACAAACACAACAAATATAAAATATAAGGCCATGGCTCTTTCACATGTTAATAGCCATAAGTACCGCCGACATCTAATTAGTACATATCTTCACTATCAAATGACTGGTTCTTTAACGACCTTGATATCTCGTCTTTACATAGGTCAAATTCGGTCTTATCAACTCGAAACCACGACCAGTAGAGCACCTAGCCCCGATCCAATCTGAGATGAGTCACTTGTGTAGACTGGTTTAATGTTAGATCACTATCATACCCACTAAAAACATTGGTGGAGCCCATATCAACTGTATATCTAAGGAAACGTCTTGGAGATGAAATACATATGCCCATATATAAAATGCTTTTAAATTTATTTTGACTGGAAATACTTTGGTGCCAAGGCATATTTTGGGTTGGTATCAGAAGACCTAAAGCATAAAGATAATTGGAAGAAGAAGAGGTTGATATCTACTGTCAAAAGCTAAAAAATCTGGGGATAAAGTATGATTAAATGTGTAGATAGTCAGTCGGGCCAAACTTTGGACTCCAAGTTGGAGGATCTCCATAGCAACTAGATGAAGATCTACAACTGCTACAAAAGAGTGTGTTCCATTTATATTGCCATGGGAACGTAATGAAAGTTCTGTGTTTTTGATTGAAATAAAAATGCTTATGTTTTCCTGTGCTGATAAGTGTAAAAACAAATATCCTGCAGAAAGGTGTTAAAACATGTTACGATTCAGCTTGGTTACCCTGGTAACGTGGCATTCATATCATATGGTACCACCTGCCTTGTCAGTAACGTTCCTAAAGTGAGAAGGCCAACCCTTGGGTGTAAATTAACGAAAATACAGAAGCTTCTCCGCTCTTTGGTTGCTACACTATTGATGTGGGAAAGAAAAAAAATATTTGCGTCTGAAGAAATTTCGGAAATTGTCAATTACTGTTCCCGAAATAGAGTATGAATGAAATACGATTGCGTTGTTCACTTGAAGTGTGTACAATCAGGAGATGACATACCACTCGTAAAAAATAACCATTGTTTTATTCACTACAGCCGAGAGGAAACAGAAACACTAGAGCACCCATTCAAGAAATATACAATAGATTTGGGTGTTGTGTACCTGCCATATTGGCCGATAAAAAGATACAATGTTTAGGGCGAGTTTGTGTGGGACACCATTGTACGAGGGGGACAACAGAGGCCAATATCACTTGTATAATGGCGGTTTGTTTTCAGTCTCTCCATACCACACAGAACGGTAGTACTGCCAAACACCATTTCTCACCAGATCACCAATCAAATCTCATCAAATGTCAAAACATTTTCTTTTATTTATCTCCAACAACCTGTAATCTGGTGATATTTAAACTAGAGCAATTTGATAAAAAGTTGTCATGAGAGGGGGGAGACTTCAGTATTTTGTGATAGTTACATAAAAATCTTACTGTAGCATTGAATAATACAGTAATGTAGAAATAAGACAATTAGGGTACTTTATTCTGATAATTGAACACCGAAATGTAATGAAAAGTAGCATTAAATATCAAGAAAATTAGTTAACTGAATTGGAATATAATGATTCAGTAATATTGAAATTCAATAATTCAATATTATATATAGATAAGACATGTCTGAATAATAGACTTAAGGGTATTGAAAAACCAGCGGACCTTTGATTTGCTTTCTCTCACTGTTAATGAAACCGTTCTGTTGGAAGAGATTTCAAAATAAAAATGATAACTAGAAAAAACTAGTGATTTCCGCAGAAGCTGTGTCAGTGTTATTCAAATGTAATTAGTTGAAATTTTTATTAGTTTCTTAAAAAATAAAATTCTTCGGTGTTGTAAAGGGATGGCATTTATTGAATAATTAGATTAGATTAGGTTTTGATGAGTCGTGAAGCCCGGATTGAAGAGGTCCGTCTTAAGAACTGGCGCCTTTACTTTGTTGATGCAACTTACATGCTTCATAACTTTTAATTAACATTTTTTACATATTTCTATTATGTTTGATCTCTGGCATTATTTTCCCTCATCAATCCTCTCCCTAGCAGCATGTAGCTGTGTGCTGGCTGTGTGCTGATTACCCAGTGTGTTCTGTGGGGGAACTATGGTATGGTATTACACAGCACTGGCACACACACAACCCTCTTGGCTGATTCTACAAGTCAAATTTAAAGCTAAAAATATCTTTAAACTCCAAACTTGTGGCACGTTTGTACCAAGTGTTTGGCGTAACATGGGGATGTAGTTAGCTGGTTGGGGTGCACCCTACCTCAGACACATGTTTATTTTCTTATCCTGTCTGTCTGTAAGTAAGATTATATGTCCTATGTGGGTTTGTTTATCTTTTAGGGAGGGAGGGAAAAGGGGACTCCTAGTCAGGGAATGCCCTAGAGCTCTGCTGTGGAAAGTTGAGAATTCCTTTATCTAGTGCAGCATCTGGAGAAATGATACATGGAAATGTAATTTGTATGGCATATTTTAATCTTCCATCTGTAATGGCTAGCAAGAGCTGCTGGCTTACACCTGACTACTGTCCAAGGGCCATGGCAATTCACTGACCCTCCCTATAACGAACAGGTGCTCTGTTTATACCGAACAGGTGCCCTCCCTATACCGAACAGGTGCCCTGTTCTCTGCTGTCAGATACACACAAATGCGCAGTTCCTTGGAAAATAGCTTAGATATAGAGGTGATCTCTCTCCCTTCTAAAGTTGACAAGTGCATACACATTTATCTGCAAGCATTGATAAATAAACCCACTTGAACAGGTTCTGCATAAGACAGGTATTCTGTGTAGACAGGTTCTGTATTAGACAGGTTTTCTGTGTAGACCGTGGGTGGACAATCCTGTACCACGTACACTCCACAGTACCTATACTCATCTGTACTAACAACGGACATAAATGATGCTTTCTAGCTAATGGAGAGAACAAAGAAACCGACTAGCTAGATAAACAGTCTCTACTGTTTAAAATGGAAACTTTATTAATTGATACAAAGACTCATTTTAGTCTGTAAATAGTATTAAGTAAATACAAATAGACGGTTATGTATTAAAATCAATCTAAATTTAGAAATACATTAAGGATGTAGTATAATATTGACATATTGTTAAGTTCATGGTATAGATAGTTCATTAGGGTCGGTCCAACTATATCCGATTTAGCAGTGTTTTGAAGGCCTGTTCCAATATTTGATTAGGTTGGGTTAGAAAAAAGCATTAACGATTATCAAATAAAAGTCCTCATCAGGAGTAACCCTGTATCATTGCCGTGGGACAGTGTACTGGCCTGGTTATTCCGTATTGAACTTGGATTATAAATCTGGGGTCTGCTCTAGTGTAATCAATGTTCAACGCATGCCAGGACTGGCTGCTTAAATTATTACTGCAGCAGTAGTTCGCCTACACACGCTGGTAAAACAAGGTCTTTACTACGACTTCTTCCCCTGATTTAAACTCTCAAACTCATATACATGGCCCAAACCCAATTGTTTACACAACATTCACACACACACACACACACCTTCGTTTTCACTTGGGGAATCCTCTGGTTAACTTGTTCAACAAGCAAGATCACAAACAATTCACTTTAGTGATAAACACTGGCCCCACTTTAGGGATAAACACTGGCCCCAGTCTATAGATTTTTGCCAATGTGAAGAAAAAATGAGAATTATATGATTTTGAGCTCTTGGATGTGTGATTCCTAAGTTTCTAATTGGGGAAGGTAAGGTAGTAGCCAGTCTAATTAGGGATACAGACCGTTAGTGTTTATCTGTGGCTGCTCTCTCCATGCCCAAAAACAATGTGTATTAATGTTGAGATTAAAAAACAGAACGTATGATAGCAAGTTTTAGTATTTTATCAGGAAATACACAATGTTCAGCTAATTAGCTGAGACTCGCTGTAAGTGATCTTTCCACTTTGTAGGTCTGTTTTGTTATCTGGGTCTACCTGTATGAGGTTGCACACCAAATTGTTAAGAGTCACAAGGTCACACACTGCAAGTTGCCAGTAACAGTTAAGGGAGCTGTTCTGTTGAGATGCTTAATAATTTTGTATTAAGAAATATTTAAAACATTAGTAATGAGATAAAATATATCTGATCACTTCAAAAAGAACTCGGAGGAATCTTAAATAACATCACATTATAGATAAGATAGATTGTGGTATAAATATTACTGCCTTTCATAAATATGATGTTCTCCATAAATATACCTCAAAAACCTGATAACAGTTCAACAATAACAGAGATGGTATCTCCAGCACAGCCTGTACTATCGCAGAGATAAGAGCATTTTATAATGGGAGGATAAAGTCACCTGCATAGCTTCATGTTGGCAGGTTGTGATAGGTATGTTATAGATATAGAGGTGTTTTCATACAGGTCTGAGATAGTATGGGGGGGGGGGGGGGGGGGGGGGGGGGGGGGGGGGGG
>JAUMHH010187761.1:6317-56271 GCA_032359455.1 Chlamys rubida | reverse complement strand
GCCCCCCCCCCCCCCCCCCCTCCCCCTCGTGGTACTGGGGAGCTGCTTTCTTTCATATTTGTGGAGGTTTGATATTCTAATGGCACATTCCACATATCTTGATATGGCAGGAATCCAAGCTGATGTAGGTATATCAGCATAAACTGTAAATTCATTAGTAATTTTTGTGAATCGAGTTTGTGAGATCGGTTAGAAATCAATTGACACTGGTATTTATACGTTGACAGCATTATGCTTGTACTGTATACTTGATTAGTTTAATTAAATACCTAAATCATGTATTTAAACTCTTTGCTTTCTGTTAAAATGTCAGTCGATGCAGTTCTGATATCTAATTATGAAATCATTTTCATGAATCTTGCAGTTAATCATGTCGTAGAAAGATATGAATAATTATTCCATTTAATCCTTAGAAAGTGAATAAAAAGGTAAACAAAAATTATTGAAAATGACTGATTCTGATTGGCTTTCAATCAAGTCTGGCTTATAGATATGATTGTGTAGGCGACGCCATTGTAGACTAAAGGAATGTATTGAAGTATTCTTGCCATGATCACTCTTCTGACGAACATCTTGGCCGATAGGGAACTGTCGCTGTTGTCTCGGACAAGCTACACTAAACAGAAATAATGTTTACCAATTTCATGCAGTTGATAAAATCAACAATCCTATGTACTTTACTTATATTCAGAATTTGTATAAACAATTATTCTTTTAAAATTTGACAAATTCTAAGGTATAGATATGGCTGTTACTTTGATCAGGCTGTGATTCTGTCTCTTGAAAAGTACAACACTGTTGTGATCGTAGAATGGTGAAAGTGAGTACATAGTGAGTATATCTGTGTAGGTAGTGAGTATATCTGTGTAGGTAGTGAGTATATCTGTAGGTAGTGAGTATATCTGTGTAGGAAGTGAGTATACCTGTGTAGGAAGTGAGTATAACTGTGTAGGTAGTGAGTATATCTGTGTAGGTAGTGAGTATATCTGTGTAGGTAGTGAGTATATCTGTGTAGGTAGAGAGTATATCTGTAGGTAGAGAGTATATCTGTAGGAAGTGAGTATATCTGTGTAGGAAGTGAGTATAACTGTGTAGGAAGTGAGTATATCTGTTTAGGAGACCCTACATGTAATGAGATGGCACTGCTCTGACAGATTTAAATGGATGATAGGGATGAAATGGCCAGATAATCGCAGGTCTTTGATGTAGTTAATTTGGGGGAGTCTGGTGAGGAGATGTGGGGGCCTATGTACCACAGAGGATTTATAATCCGGTGTATGGTTAGTATATCAGTGTAGAGAAAGATATACGAAACATTGAATACTAATGGCACATTTTATATTAAAACCATCACCTCCAGATGGGAGTTGTTGATAAAGACATGAAATTACTTAAAAAATAGATTAAAATGACTTCATCTTCAATTTAGCAAAACAAATCTTTCACAAATGGTATGAGGGCTGGCACAGGAGTTTCAGACCAGCAGACACCACACCATATTACTATAAACACATACTGGTCTGTTTATCATAACCCAGAAAACCTCATTATTTTCATATGGCAAGTTCTGTTCATCAGTTTTGAAAATAAATACAATATTTGACCTAGCCAGGCAGGCTGGGAAGTAATACTAGACCTGCCACACTATAAGTCTAGAAGATTCTGTTCGGTGTTTAGGGTAACAACGTTAAAGTCTGTACAAACTTGCGTGAATTGATATAGCTTCAAGACAAATCCGTGGAGTTCAGCGAGTTGTAATGAGCTCCCAGATGTAATGAGGGATGCTGGATATGAAATAATATTTGTCATAAGGCTGTGAGCCTTGTATGCGAGTAGAAAGTGGGTGTGGTCGAGGAGAAAGTGGGTGTGGTCGATATCTCTTGTTGATGACACTATTGTGGAGAGTAACTTGTTGTAAGTGAAAGAACAAGTAGTAGGAAATGTCAGAGGACTGCTACAGACCACACACTCCAGCTCAATGTAGAGGGTAGGTAGGTCGGATACAGTCTGAGTGGAGGCAGGAAAGCTGTACTTGTCATCTCCTTACACGACAAAAACCTCAAACCTATACACCACCACATAGGTGTTGTCGTTAAGAGGCCTCTCTGATAAATGATGTACCGATCAGTTTATGTCTTGTCGCAAAAAATGTTGTCGTGATGCTATTTTAGGATTATAGAGAAGGTAATGATGGGAACACCAACCCTCGAGTTGATTGGGACTTCATTGGCTGTCCTTAGTGCTCGTGTTTTTACGAGGCAAAAAACTCCCATAGTGTATACACACTATATGTAACGGCAGTCTGATTGGGCTAATGTAGGGGTCCTTAGATTGGGTGTTTGAGGGAAAAAACGAGACCTGCATTAATATGACATACATCATGTATAATGAGTACAATATACATGATTTACACCTGCATTTAGAACACCTGGCTATTGTTACTGATGACACACATTATAGACTTAATGCTCACCTGTATTAAAAAAATTAAGTAATATTTTACATAAACTGATAGATTGTCTCCTTTATTTGCCCGAGATTGAATTACCTAGCTTTTGATCAGTTTCTAGTAAATTATGGTAATGTGTTGTTAAACTATCCTATCAATATAAGCATCATTATACAGGGAATATATTAAATAGGACATTTTCATCTGAAAAATAGATGATGTTATGTTAAAGTTGTTTAGTAGACTTACCTGTGACCTGTTGGGTAGTACATGGATATATAGGAAGATTTTACATCCAGTCCGGAGGGATTCAGATATCTTATAATAAATTGTATAGAAGTAATGATGTAAAGGTTATAGATATATGTGGGTTGTAAGGTGTTAACTATGACAGACTGGTGTAGGTGGTTATACTAAGTCAAGGCCATTCAGGTTATTACATGCAACTGTTTGATGAAGTGTGACAGGTATATCTTTGCATACAGGTGATATGCAAGGTGAAAACATTGTAATTAGACATGGTTGACTGCAGGTATTTCCTACCTAGGGACAAGACGGGGCACGGAAGCACATGCAGGTATAAAATATTGATGACACCTGCTCTGGAGTGAGGAGGTTTGCGTACTTTAGTTCAGTCTGTTTACACCATTTGGTTGTCCATGTGTTACAGTTCTGGGCGTAGGTATCAGCAATTCTCTATAATCAGTGGCTGATAGAAAGGCCTGATTAATCTAACATGAAGAGGATATATTGAAAACTATCTGTCTCTCGGTTGTTCTGTCTCTCGGTAGGTTGGCACTGGGGTGGGATGGAAGCTGAACATGTCTTGTGTTCGAGAAGACCTCTTGAATTAATGGCATCAAATTATTGGTGGTTTTAGGAGCTACGAGGTGGTGATACTCCTTATTGCTAGGATTGGATTTGCATGCTTGTTGTCCTTTTGGGAATTGGTCGGTGGCCAAACCCTAGACCACACATCTATGGGCTGTAGCTGAGAACAGTCCTCCTTTAACCTTTTCACCACTGTAGACCATAATGGACTCATCCAGATCAATGTATGGTAGAGTCTACTAAAGTTACCTAGGGGTGAAAGGGTTAACCCTGGTTCTTCAGCTTTCATTGCAAATAAATAATGCATTCCATTTCAACTCTTTCCAACAAGGGAAACAAAATCAGTCTTCTAGATTTTCTGTCCCAATTTTGTTATTCTTGGTGGATAAATATGAAAAATGACCCAATGATAACGGACAATGGGGGTATTCTTGGATGGTTCTTATTCCTATTCTTATATGCAGCCGGAAATTAGAATGGGCCTAGTTTGACAGGGGCTGGCTGCTATAGTTAGAGTCTTAAACAGCGTTGGGGGTAAGCAATTGTGACATGACAATACCACATTTATAGTGTTATGGCATCTAATCGGCTACGGACCATAAACCTAGACGTTCCCATCATAAGTCACTGTGATGAATCGCCTCTTATAATGCTCCGGGTGAGTCGAGACCCGGATAAATTTCTAATTCCCTTCCTGTAGTCATGACACACACAATAAGTCCAGCCTATCTGATAATTCTAATCAAGTTCAATCTTGACAGACATTGATCTCGACAGAGTTCAGATGGTTACTGTTATAGTTAACCCGAAAATATTTTATCAGAATCGCTTGATTTTTACTTTTAAATTTTCCTTTCCTTTTGTCGTGTATATATACTCCTGAAGCAGAAGGTGTGGGAAAGCTAAACTAAACAGGCGACCATTATCTAACTGCACTCTATAATTTTGATTATTACTTGTGTGTTATGTAATTCCGTGAGCTAGGCAATCTACATCTATCAGCTGTTGTTCCCTATTTCGTTGCTGATTTTAATCTTGGAACCTCTGGCCTCTAATTCTGTGTAATCACAGGGATATTTTAATAGCAGTCATTGTAGGAGCTCCCACCCAAAAGTGATGTGGATTTTTTTTGTTGTTTGTGAAATTACATTTTCTGTTCAGAACCCCATTGTGATAGAATGCTGAATGTAATTTTTAATTTAGGAAGAAAAGAATTTTCTAATGTGATTTATGTTCTGCATAGAATGGAACATGTATGTACTTGAAGTACTCAAGAAATCAATTTAAAATAAAAATTGAATTTCATGTTTGCAGCATTTCATTGTAGTAAATGCTTTTGTCTGCACTACATCTATGTGAGGTAGAATCCAAGTGTGTAATGCGGGGTAAAAGAAACGGGAGGTTCCAATATAGAAATGTTCCGGTTAAAATATTGAAGATGAAAAGGTTTTGTTATCGCCCTGGGAATTCAGAATATGCCTCCTGGTAAATGAAGGTTTTAAACCAGATTGAATTCAGCTAAAAGAAAATGTGTGCTTGGATTTTTTTAGAGATTATATGTAGAGGAAATGCAAATATGGGTTGTAGTATACATATTGAGATTGGAATGTGACTTAATGTTGTTATGCTAGTATTGAGATTGGACATTAATGTTGTTATGGTTGATTGGTGGCTGGTACATAGTTCCATGTTCTGATGTTACGTACGGGATCCTCTTACCCCCAAAATACAACAGCGATGTAGACATACAATACGCTTCAGTTAAATAAAACCCAAAGTGAATTATGAAAAAAAGACACTTACAGACTTGTTCACTATATTATTAGGATTTAAAAGTGCTGATTCTAAATCTAGATCAATATTTATAAGGATCATCAATCCTTTAACGAGATATTTTAAACCCTTAATTGAAGTTCAAATTAGATAATCTAAATGTTTAGACGCTGTGTTATATATGTATGGAGAATATTTGAAAAACATGGGGCTGTAGTCCCGTCTGTACTAAGTGGGGCTGTAGTCCTGTCTGTACTAAGTGGGGCTGTAGTCCTGTCTGTACTAAGTGGGGACTATAGTCCTGTTTGTACTAAGTGGGACTATAGTCCTGTTTGTACTAAGTGGGGACTATAGTCCTGTCTGTACTAAGTGGGGCTGTAGTCCTGTCTGTACTAAGTGGGGCTGTAGTCCTGTCTGTACTAAGTGGGGCTGTAGCCCTGTCTGTACTAAGTGGGGCTGTAGTCCTGTCTGTACTAAGTGGGGCTGTAGTCCCGTCTGTACTAAGTGGGGCTGTAGTCCTGATGTACTAAGTGGGGCTGTAGTCCTGATGTACTAAGTGGGGCTGTAGTCCTGATGTACTAAGTAGGGCTGTATTTATGTGAAGGGATGCTGATACTTGTCAGATGGCTGTTGATGTGTTAAGGGACCTGCCTACAGGGACCTTTTCAGCTTTACTGTAGCAATATCTCCTATTATCTGAAAAGTGTCGTACAAATTGGCCCTAATATCCATGGAAATCTTCTGATTCACAGATTAGGCAAACTTGGGTTTGGGTAGCCGGCTTGATATTGGTTTGGAAATACCACTGTTTTGCCGCGATATGTAAATGGATTATCTGCAATTCTAGGCTTCTCTGTGGAACAAGTTTTTGGCTTTGATATTGATCTGTGTGCGAGTTCCTACGGTGGTCCTCCACTCAACCCACTAATCTAGTCAAACACAATATCACATTTTTTTACCCTCTAGGTAGCCCGTGTTACTTTTGTTTCTAATTCTCCTGGAATATTATCTGCAGCAAAAACAGCCGTTGTATGACCTTATATTGAATTATTTCTGTAGGTCTGAGATTTCATTAACCAACGCTATGGGACACAGCTTGATGTAGGCAGCAGGGCATATAACATGTATCATTGTGGATAACAATAAACTATTTCTTAGGAACTCGTACGAAGATCTTTCTTTGGTTATGAATATTCCTTGAATGTATCTTATGAATATGCTGTCTTAACCATTTCCAAGATATGGAAATACTAGCATATTTACATATATGGAAACTTAAATAAATTGAAATACTGCAAGTCTTAATACTTAATTTTGTATTTAGAATTTTGTGAAATAAATTAGTGATATAATATTGACCTAGGTTACATAACTGTAAAGTAGAGGTCAGTCGTTTGCCTGTAATTACTGTATTTCTGACTGTAAAGGAAAGGTCGATACATGTCCCCAACATTTCTGACTAACAATAACCTACACATTGGTCCCGGTCCTCGTCATTTCTAATGATCCATGTCCGCAACATTTCTGACCAACAATAACCTACACATTGGTCCCCGTCCTCATCATTTCTAACTATAACCTAGAGGTCTTCTTCATCAGCGTAGGATTGATCAGCCAGTCATTGTGTAGGCTGCCCCCTGGTGTCAGTAATATCGGCAGTGATACCTTTCCTGTGTGCCTGCTATTGACATCTATGGGTCTGGTGTCAGATACAGTGGACATGTCTACTGTGCTATAGTCTGTCCTGGGTGTAGGAATACAATCACATCTTCTGTTGTGTTTCCAGAGCAGATGAAGTCAAATTTACAAAATGTAGATAAAACCACAGGAACTTGGTTATAATGCTACAGGTTCTGAATGAAATTTTCAACCACCGAACCTAACCTCTATGTTTCTGTCTCAGGCATGGACCTAACATCTATGTTTCTGTCTCAGGCATTTAGTGTTGAAGTGTTTGTTTCAATTCACAAAAGAATACAGACTCCTTATTCCATTCCTAATCAAATTTAATAATTATTTACGTTGTTTTCGCTATTATCAGTTTGGAGATTTGCTTGGTGTAGAGACTGAATATCCTCCAGATTCCTGTGGGTCATTGATACTACAGGAGATATGCCCGTTTGACATGGTAATTCACCAGGAACTGAGGAGACGTTCACACGATTCCCTGTCAATACTGTGTGTACACCCAATCACAGCAGCTAGCGGCCATTTCCACACTTCTAACAATTAAAGCAGCAACCTGGGCATTAATTATCTCTGCCGATGGCCCGGAATAAATTGTTTTGACATGAATATGAAATGGGATTTGAGCGATGTGATGGGTCTGGTTGGCAATGACAGTGGGAGAGTTATAGATCTGTAAAGCCATTTCCATTTTGATTATACTTGATGCAAGAGGTTACGACCGCATATACCACTAATCTGTGTCGCCTGCCCATTTCTGACACTTAATTTTACCTACCGATTGTGATGGATTGCGGAACTTGATCGAAAACGTGATGCAGGAGTAGGGCTGAGAGCAGTGGCCAGATCGTGCTGGCTATATAAGGATGATCTAGCCCTCGCTATTGTATTGATCCACATTAAAACAATTTGGGAGTGAAGGGCCACTATGCTTGTTATCCCCACTATACTACATTCATCAATGTGGTGCGCTGCCTACAGTCGTGGTCCCCTCATCTATCATACACTACCCAACAAGCTCCCATCTCCACCGATTTTGGTCAGACTTATAGGATGTCTGTCGTCATTTGTGAGTCCTGTTGGCCTTTTTAGGGCAAATGTGTATGTTCAGATAGATTGCCTACATACATTGTAATTTTGTATTTGCCTGATACTTGTTAGTCTGTCTCTCTTAGTGTCTGTAATGCATTTTCCCCCCCTGGCAGCAATTTTCTGTTTTTGCGACATAAGATAGCTTACATGTCAGTTTTTTATCTTCAATTTTACAAAAAAGGAGTTAATACAGTGCTATGTCATCTGTTTTGTGCTGCTTCAGTGTCTACAACCAGTCTAGCAGTGCTCATTTGAAGTATCTCAAAGATGTCCTTGTTTAGTCCAGACACAGCTCTGTATACTGGCATAGATTGATCACTAACACAACATTGATTTATAATATGTGTATCTGGTCCTATACAGATTTATATAATGTACAAGGGATCGGTTATTGTTCTCTCTCGTATGGATTTTTGGGGGGCTGTCAACCTTTCTGTATCCCTCCACATGAATAAGTAACATGTACATTGTATGATCCTTCTCTGGAGCCCCCTCTAACAGACACCTACAGATTGGGGGAAGGGTCCTCCTCTGGAGCCCCCTCTAACAGACACCTACAGATTGGGGGAAGGGTCCTCCTCTGGAGCCCCCACTAACAGATACCTACAGATTGGGGGAAGGGTCCTCCTCTGGAGCCCCCACTAACAAACACCTACAGATTGGGGGAAGGGTCCTCCTCTGGAGCCCCCTCTAACAGACACCTACAGATTGGGGGAAGGGTTGACTGGCCTTAGAACGGTTTGAGTTTCAACTGCAGGAATTGTTTTGATTCCACAAATTCCCTGCTTGGTCGCCCTGGCCAGATAATGCCTATCACATTGTGATTTTGTTAACTTCTGGCAGACTATCACCTGTCCGTCACACCTGTACCTTCAACTTCAGGTACCGCCAACACGTATTGTTAGATGGTTTCCTGCTTACCATTGAGTGTTGTTCTACATTATTTTATTCAAATATCATCCCACTAGACTTGTACTTGTGCTGAGTTTGTGTCCAAACCTGAAAGACTACGATCAATCTTCCTTCAGATGTAGGGAACTAGCTAGAGCATTAACTATAAAGAGAACTAGTCAAACGAACATCTACAGGACCGAACAAGATTGCAGGTTATAGTTAAGGTTACAGTAGAGAAAACCTTTTTGGTTTGTCATGTGTCAGTAACAGCCTATCTATAAAAGTTTATTGATTTGGACCATTCTAGGGTTGTAAATATTCAATTAGACTAGTATATTGCTGCTATGAGTAGCAATTGATTGAGGTCCATAGAGGTGATTTGGGTTAGGTATAGGGATGATGGACAGGAACTTTGAATATGTTATAACGAAGGTCAAAGTCATTTGGTGGTGGACAGGACAGTGTATGAATAGGCAGTAATGAAGGTCAAGGTCATTGGGTTATGTACAGGACAGTCTATGAATAGGCTGTTATGAAGGTCAAGGTAATTGGATGTTGCATAGTTTGATCTGTGAATGGAGAATTAAGGAAGTAGATGAGCTGTGTACATCATGATCTGTGAATAGGGATTAATCAAGGTCAGTAAAGGTCACCAGGAGAAGGCGAGAAGGATACTCTATTAACAAGTAGTTCTAAAGGTCAAAGAATCTGTGTAGGGAAGATGGGTAGTTTAAATTGAAATAGACAATGGTATTGTTTATGGTACAGTGGCTGGAGTGTGTATTTGTTTGTTATTGCGAGGCCAGGCCGAGTCTATTGTCTGGTGAGGTGAGAAGGTTGTGGCTTACTGGAGCTAGATAGTGGTAGTCCCAGAACATGGTTCAATGACAAATCTATACACAGACCTGTGTTTAAGATGGTATTATACACAGACCCACCTAGATATAAAATTTGTTTGTTTGGGTATTCAGTAATAGGCCTTGGGATACAAGATGGAGTTTGAGAAGCACATAAGGTCAATCAGAGTGATTAGAAGCTGGAAGAGCAAGCAATAAAAAGCAACAAAATGTTTAGAAATAAGATATTAAGCAGTGAGAGCAAGCAAGGGTGTAAGGGGTGGCACAGCAATAGGTAGGAAGTGGACAGCCAAAGCAAAGCAAGGACTTGGAAGGGACAGCAAACAAGGTTAGGGAAGAAACCGTTTGTAAACCCAGCACAGACCCTACAGCAGTTACTAGTGAAAGGTATTGATCACAGCCAGTGAATGGCCAAACTCCCTCTCTGTTTACAGAGTTGATACCATGGAAGAAGCGGTAGGAAAATAAATATAAAACACCATCTATTTTAGCAGCTTTGCTTTTGTGGAGATAAGACAAGAACATATAGCTTGAAAGGCCTAGATAAGTGTGTAGAAGGGAAACACAAATAGATAATTAAACACTAGCAGCACAGGATTATCTCTAGACTCCGATCAGCCTCCTGCACCCAAATGACGTTAATTAAATATAGAAAGCCACAGCATGTTTAAATTTTGCTATTTATCTTGCAAACGTTTTATCCTTTTTCCTCCTGGTGCTGTTTGAAGCTTGTTAAAACAGATTTTTTATCTCCATGGCTAATGTGAATATATCCTACCAACGAAATCATCTGAAATGAGTCCAAACTTCACTATAAAAAGTAAATCTGCCATTGAGTGAGTTATGATCATTCCTGAATCACTACAGAACCTGATGGTACACAGTTGGGAAGCCAGTTAATGTATAGGCTCAAAAGCCCCAGCATCAATGTTGCATGCCAGCAGGGGAAATGGAAACTTTCTTTTTTATAAAGAATGAACTTTTTAAACTGTCCCACACGAAGCTCAGATTAAAACCACACACATTGGAATTAAATCCAACTAGTATAAGACAAGAGAAATAAAAATAGAACAAAATTTAGTTTGCGTCAGGAAAATAAATGTTGCAAAATAATCATGGGAAATTGTAGATGTAGCCCAATATAGAATGCCTACAGGCAAGCAGGGGAGATAACTCACACTTCTGGTAGACAGCAGGGGAGATAACTCACACTTCTGGTAGACAGCAGGGGAGATAACTCACACTTCTGGTAGACGAGTTATTAGGATTGACTGTACATATGGAGAAATTGTTCATACAGCACAATACTGTCAGACTTCATCCCTCTGGCCCGAAACACTTAGCCTATTGCCCGATTCGTCAGAAAGCTATCAAGATTGGATGAATTAGAAGCCATACTTTGGGTTTCCTGTGTGTATAAGGACTGAAGCCATCTAACTCTTTTGTCTTTGAAGTTCATGAAAACCTTTGAATGCTGTAAAAGAAACCATACAATCAGATGTATATACAGAACAGAAGTCATGACTTCCTTACAAGATCTGTTTGGTAACTAACACAAGTAATAGGACAAGGAGAGAAAGAAGAGAGCGGTGATAGAAATAGAGGGGGAATAATGGCTCCATCAGGGGCGACAGATTCCCAAAAAGCAATTGTGTAATTACACAAGTCTGACGTGAATCAGGAAATCTAGATTTCATCCTTTTTTTAGGTGTGTTGTATATCAATTACAATATCTAAAAAGACATGCTATTCTGTAGCATCAGTGTATGACACTGCCCTTGAAGAGAGCCTGCTGCAGTAAGGGATCGTGAATACTACATGTAATACTAACTAAGCAGCAGTAAGGGATCGTGAATACTACATGTAATACTAACTAGGCAGCAGTAAGGGATCGTGAATACTACATGTAATACTAACTAAGCAGCAGCTCTCTTGGTGTAATAATGAACCATACCTCGATGACAATGTAACAATTATTCAGCACTGTCGTTACAAATAGTATTATTTCTGTTAGTGTAGTGATGATCAGCCAGTCGACAGTCGGATCGTACAACTTAGACCGTATATAACACTCAACGTCAGCACTCTCTTGTTCTACCATTCAAATTAGATTTTTGTTTAAAATTGAAGACAAAGAGCTTATCTTTTGCGCCCAGAGCTGTGCTTCAAGTAATTCTGTAAACCAACATTGACATTCTGCTAGAGTTGTAGAGATAGGGGGTGATATTTCACAAAACAAATATTTGCTAGGTAACTATTAATGCATTGGGAAGCCTGCACTGACATTTAATTAAGAAAAGTTGGAAATGATATTGAAGAAAGGCAGGCAAATATAGGTACTTAATTAATTTCCCTGGTGTTCTGCATAATGCGCTTGTAATGTCATTTAATTTGAGATGTTTGAACACGTGAATTCACCTGGCGGATTATATTTTGTATTCTGAATGCAACACAGTATGTAGGAGTCTGGAAGGGGAGGGAAGGGGGCATTCAACATTGTCGGTTCGCTCTCCTTAATTTATTGATTTTGTGTTGAGAAGAAAAAAAAGAAAGAATAATTCTATTCAAAAGAATAATGAAACTGCACTTGTTCAGAATGCAACTGAGAATATGCATTATAAAAATTACACCCATATGTACTTTTATGAAATTATGAAATGAAAATTTAATTTTGACTTCTTTAAGAAATAAAACGGGTAATTTGACAACTGGAAGTGGTAGAATGGCTGTGTCTGATAACACTGTACACTATCCACCCTCCCTACCAAACATAAAAAGTGTGTGTTTGCTGTGTGTGGTACCAATCAATACTGAACATCTAATGATGAAATGTACTTTAATTTAGCATGGCTACCAACAGCTCCGGCTTAGCCAGCGAATTCCATTACCAGGAGTCCCCTTGATTCCTATAACATTTTACACTGATTTCTACATACAATCTCCATTAGCTGGGAACTCACTGGGTTACCAGTGCAGCCCCTGTGATATGCTAGGTCAGCTTAGCAACATCAGGCATCAACTATATAAGCTATAGACATGTGGGCATCAACCTTTTTGTACCTTCTTTGTGTCAGCTGATAGACATGAGGGCATCACTATTTGTACCTACTTTGTGTCAGCTGATAGACATGAGGGCATCACTATTTGTACCTACTTTGTGTCAGCTGATAGACACAGGGGCATCAATATATATAAGGCACTACATCTGTAATGTAATATTGTAAGAAAGATATTTTTTTTTAATTCACAAAGTTAATCGGAACAAAATCATTAGCTACATAAATTTACTATGCATTTTATATGCTGAGCAAACTTGCCAGCTGTTGATGTGTCCAGCAGTGTTGCCGTATTGAAGCTGTTTCTGAAATCGTTGATAGATTACAGCACAGTCTTTGTTTATGGGTGAATATGTAACCCAAGAGCATTAGATTGAGGGAAGACATGTCAGGTTTTAGGTAAATGAAATGTCCCAGGAATGTGGAAGTTATCAGATGGACAGACAAGAAGTACTGGCATGATAAATGCAACATATCATGGTCGTCATAGAAACCACTATCATTGGCAAGTTGAGATTAGAACCGGCCCTATCATCAGCATAAAAATAGGAGTGTGAAATGTAAACTTTATTGAAAGTCTGGCCTGGAAACTGAAGTAACTTGAACGGCTTCTAACACTACAGCAGTGTGGATAATAATGTAGCCCTGTTTCAATGTGAACACTTATATATCATATCTTATAAAAGGTGTAAAGGTCAAGGCCATTCAACAGGAGGGTGTAAATGACACGGGTTAGGTAAGGGGTAACGAAATAAAAATAAAACCTATTAAATTTCAAATGGCTTGAATTGAAGTTTTATTTGAATTTTAGCTGAAGTTTTATTTGCAGTTCAATTATTCAAAATTACTTTGACAAACATAGCAGGACATGGTACTATATGTGGATTTCAAGTGCTCGCTGAAAACATCATTCTATGCAGGTTTTTGAGGTGGTGTATGTTAAGGTGTGGGCTGAGAGGGAAGAGTGTTGGTATAATATTGGGGCACTTTTCCTTACATGTCTGACCCTTTGACCCTGATAAGGCAAGATAAAAACCAAGCCGTTCACTCACCTGTACACGGTTGCTATGAAACTGCAAGTCTTTCTCTAAAGATTCAAGTGATAAGTGTTTTCCTAACCCACTTTTATTGACAGTTCTTAAAACGTTTTGTGTTGTTAAAATTCACAATGCCTGGTTACTGGTCTGTACAAAATCTAAAAGTCATTTTATTGTCGTTTTTTGTGAAGGGGAGACCACTTTTTAACCCATTTGTGTTGACTGTTATAAACGTCTACTGGCCAGAGATTGTAGAACAGGCTGGGAACTTGTACATCACCATGTACTAGACAACCTCCTTTCACAAAAATCTAGAAGTGTTCTCTGACATATTTTTATTGACTTTCTCTTGTTGGTTGAATTCATAGCTTCTGAGTTTATGTGTGAACTAATCCCCCAAGCTGCTAGATCGTAATGACTCCTGTTGCCTATACCTTCAGTAGGCAGCAATGATTAACAGAGAGGCTTAAACAACGTTATAATACCAGACATATCTTCTCCTCTTATTGCATTCACAGAATTAGCTTGGTGCTGTTATTGATGAGATAGTAGACAGCTAGTCATTGTTCACGGTGATGTGTGAGGTTTTTTGTTGGGCGTTCCTTCAGTAGCAGTGTTTCGGTCCTTGGTTCTTAGCTAATAAACTTCCTCTTTGTTTTTCGGTATATTCCAAAGTTTCCCTCTTCCATGAACTAGGTTACATGTTTATAAGCCTAGGTTACTTATGTACAATGTATGGATCTTGACATTCAGAAAATTGTAGATTTTTTGGCAAATAATTATTCAATTATTCATAGCTAAGTGACAGTAGTGTTGAGCTATAGAAGGATTGGGGATTGTGTATGTACAAGTTTATATCCCTAGGGATATTAACCAGTGTTTGTTCAGTATCTGGTAAAAAATGGCCAGGAACTCAACACTGGTTTGTCTCACACGAAACTGGTGTCGACAGGATCTTCAAACATGTACCTGATGCAGATGAGCTGGTGTGGACAGGATCTTCACAAACATACATGTGATGCAGATGAGCCTGGATAAGTTATACATCCTGTGTATATAGGTCAAATACTGTTGTGTTGAATCTCTGGAGAAATTTGTTTACTCTGTTAGTAAACACTGATATGAAGACTGATCATCTGATTTATATGGAAGTTCTTTACCAGCCTGGATCTCAGTATCATGTAGAACTAACCCTGAGGAGGCTCATTCTCCCTCTCAATATGTCCTCCCATTAAATGTCAACATTACACCAGCGCTGTATAAGAGTGTTGACAGTTCTACAGACAATAGGTACTTGTGGTATGTGAACCCCAGATACAGGGATAGTTTTTAATAATTGATTTTTCCATGTTTCCTACACTTGCTACACTTTTATGACTAAATTCGATCAGTAGATGGGCTGTTGTGAATTTTTTTCAATTTTGCAAAATGTGCAAGTTTTAATTGAAAACAAGTGTCTTGTCTTGTTAAAATTTTGTTCTGAGTTATGTGTTATTTTTAAAAAACGAAAATCAATTTTACGTGAACAGATAAGCGATACACGAGTTGTAAGTGCTTAGAATTGATTATAGACTGACCTCCCCTTGCCGAGCTCTTCTACCTCTTAATGTACTTGTGTAGTTCATGTTTCTTATCTATGCGGTGGAGATACAATCAGTGTTTAGTAAATGAAACTCAGGGGTTAAAATGGATTTGACTGTGGCAGATAGGCACCTCATCGATAGAGGGACCTGACTGGTGCCACTGTGCCCTGTGACAAAGAGAATTAGTGTTGATGGAGCTAAATAAACCTGGATAAGGAAAGCACACAGCCCGATAACATTCTTCTACACAAAACTCTATTTACAAACCTGAAATAAAAGAGACTGATAATATTCTTAAAATGTTAGTAAGTTCATACAATGGCCACAGAGAAAAATGGCTTTAATCTGGGAAAGTTCATTGGGAAGATATTGTTTGTTATACTGGTGAATGGAATCTTGTAACGGACTGATTGAGTATCCAAGGGATTCGATGGTTTTAATGTGGTCACTTGTCCTGGAATGCTGATGTGTCATAAATGAATAGAAATCGATTGTAAAGTTGTTGGTATTAAGTTGAACCAGGTCTGATTAATAATCAGTGTGGGATATAAAGAAATGTGATTGCCAGGGCGACCTGGCTACAGGACCCTACTGGTAATTAATTCATGGTGGTTAGTGGCGAGGCTATACATAAAGCTGTGTATTGAACTTTTCTGCCAATCACTGACATAGTATTGACACAGACCGGTCTACTTCATACAGGCACTGTACTAATCAAGAAATATTGTGTACCAGAAACTGATCAAGAAATTAAAAAAAATAATACCATTCCTGTAACTAAATACATATTGTAGAAAAAGCATGTGGAAATCTTACATTTGAAAATTCTGTATACAGATTGTTTTCGTATTGTATTAAACTTGTGATGAAAATTTCACACAAACGCAGCATTTGTACAATATGCCCTGCTTAATGCCAGGAAGAGGCAGTGAAAGGGATAGTTTGCCACATCGAGGGGAAGATTGAAGTGATCTGTCACATCTGTGGTTAGGGACGGGGTGGATATGTCCTGTTTAGACAATTAATATAGATTTAATTCTGAAAGACCCTGATGTCTTAAGGGTTTACTGAAATATATATATTTAATTTCCTGGGGATGAGTCAGAAGATTTAAGATTCTTATGTACATGTATATGTATTGAAATTTATTATATCTAAAATTCTTATGACTCTGATTGCCATTTTTATGTGGGTCATTCTTTACATTTTTATGCAGGCCAGACTTTACATTTTTATGTCGGTCAGTCGTGGATAGGGTCAAACAGACCCAACATTAACCCATACACCCCTAAAGTCACATTTGAACCTTACCAAATCACAGACTGGACAAGTCCAGTTTAGATATGTAGGGGTGAATGAGTTAAACTACTATAAAATGGTCAATTTCCACTGGAATTTGCTTGTCCTACTATATCTTGTCATCTCAGTCTCCGTAGCAAGGAAACTGTGTTACAAGTTGGTTCCTTGATAGATTGGAATGGAATGGGAATATTTCAAAAAATGCCCCAGTAATGGTTTGGAGGACTGCCAAACCGGGAAACAGCTGGACCATCTATCAGCCTCTGACCTCTGACCCCTGGCTGTCTAGTCTTGTTTCTAACCTCTACACTGTAGAACTCTACCAAACACCCCTATAACTTAGTAACAATCTTCTGAATGTGTCGGTCTTTTTTTCTTCTCCCTCTTTGTGTCTTTCTCCAACTATATATCTCTGTTAGCTCACGATCTCACTGTCTCTCCCTCAAACACCTCCCCTCCCCATGCTGAAGTCTGTTGTGAAGACTCGGTACAAAGCAGTGAAGTGTAGCCTTTCAAAACACCCCCATGATTTGTTGGGGCCTTGTTCTTCTAGACAAACAAATCAATCTCTTCTGGAATGGTGAAATGTTTGTTCCCCAAACACTGATCCTTGTGGTGTATACTTAATTGGGTTTCAATCACAGCAGGGTTCCACTGGCAGGTTTCTGCTACACTGGGGCAAGCACTTGTCAGGTGGGGCAGTACAATTTCCCCCAAACCTCCCACCCTCAATATTGGTGTAGAGAGGAATGACCTCTCTCGGCTGTAGTGGACATTTTTTTTTATTCACTCCATATAATTATACTGTACACAAGTGTTGAAAAAGTCGTTACTTCTTATTAAAATATAAAAATGATGGTAGTTATAAGAATATTTTCACATGTTATCACTTGGTTCTGAAATGAGAAGTAAAACTGAGTTCTGATAAGCATGAACATTAGTGCCTTACTGAGATGGCATAATAAATCATACTTCTTTTGAAGCTTGAGGAAAAAGTGCCAGTTATGATGGTACACTTTAATGGGAAAGGTGCTATCTGTGCGATCTTCGTGCATATCTGTGCACGTTGCTAAGCGTGCATATCCAACAAATGTAACCAACTTTTGTGTGAGTCTGCGTTATGTCCCACTGAGGGCCCATCGCAAATGCTCTACCATTTTCCTGTCAAAAACAATTTGTGGGGAAGTAAGTTTGCCTGATGTTTGGAGTAGATTCCTTCGTATTTCAGTTTCAACATCACTCAAACCACATATCGAGGCCGCTATCTGGGGAGAACATCGCCCAAAAATCAATCTTTATTCAATATTTCATCATCAAACGTCTTTTATCAATCAACCACACAATGTGATTTCGTTTAGTTAATTAGGTTAGGAAGCATCTGGTAGTGAAACACAACACACTATTTCATGAGTCATTAACTTCCCCTTTAAAGTAGGTTTCTATGGCTGGTTATGCTGGTGGTCCTACCTTAATCACAGTGGCCCTATCTCACTGACAGTGGTCCTACATTGATGACAGTGGCCCCACCTTACTGGCAGAATCCATTTTACTGACAGCGTCCCAATCTTTATGACAGTGGATCCATTTTACTGACAGCATCCCATTTTAGTGGCAGTGGCACCATCTTACTGACGGTGGACCCATATTACTGACAGTGGTGCCATCTTACTGACAGTGGCCCCACCTTACTGACAGCATCCCCATCTTAGTGACAGTGGACCCATATTACTGACAGTGGTGCCATCTTACTGATTGGTTCCCAATTTTACTGACAGTAGCCCAATGATAGTGACAGTAGCCCAATTTAACTGACAGTAGCCCAATTTTACTGAGTAGCCCAATGTTTCTGACAACGGCCCCATTTTACTGATAGAAGCCCCATCGTACCTGTGCTGAATGTTATAGTATGTCGCTCCTTTACGGGTTTCGGTGTTACAAAAATTTGTGAATTAGGTAACTGTAAAGATTAATTTGCATTTCATAGCTAGAAACATCTGTATGAAAGGAAGAAAGGAAGTTTGAAAGGAGAGTATCATTAGCAAGAGAGAAACATACTGAAACAGATTTAGAACTGGAAGGTCTCGCTGCCCTTGAGAAATCGTATGCAGGTGTGGTTTATAATTTTCCCAGTGATAGTTTATACTGGCAAGTCATACCATCTGTTCAGGAATAAATACCGTTATAGTTAAAACTTTCCTTTCAAGAACTGTTCCTGCAATTGCTTTACCTCTAAAGTGACATGTGTTCCTGATCGCCTGATGTATGTTCCAGATAAATGCACCTTTTATCTTAGAATCTTAAGTACATTAAAAACAGTTACAGAATCAGTGGAAGGTAAGTGTCTACAAAGAGAGGTGTGTACAATGGTTTAGAGTGGTAGGATCTACCAACCATTGCATGCTGAAATCTCGACACCAGGGATAGCCAGACCTTGCATGTAAAAGCACAGTAAAGACTTTAATCCAGATGTATTCAAAGGTAGCCCTGTATAGCCTCCAGCCTGCTGCAGACATGGGACCGTTTTATTGGCGTGTAATCGCGAAGGTTTATTGTTCTGTAATTAAGTGGGATAATGTTAGTGTTGGCTGATGTTTGTGTGTCTGGATTTCTCTAGAAGACATATCTTATGATATAGGTTTTAATATTCCAGGGGAGACAATTACATTATTGTATAAAAGAATAATGGCACTTTCTTTTACTGTACAAAAGAATGTTGTTTCTGAGGTTGATTATACTTCAGGATAGAATGTATGTCTCAGAAGTCAAGGTTCTGTCCGACACATTCAGCCTGGATATGAGAGAAAGCATGAGCATGATGGAACAGACCTGGCGAAGGGTGTTACTAGCATATCATTCCTGTACTACCCTAACAGAATCAGGCCTGTGGGGGGAGGAATGGTTTTGTAAATGAGTAGAGGAACGATTTTGAGGAATCTTTTTGTTAATGATTTTTTGACTGGCCCCTTAGAAACTAGACATGATATACCTATAACACTATTCCTCAATGACTTCGAAAGCATTACTATTTTTGTGCTACATTTTCCAAATAGCAAATTTAAATTTAAACATGGGACTACTTTTTGTGTCGGGTTGTACAGTAGGATATAACTGTCTAGTGTTAGTAGACATATGTAAATAGCATTGGTTATATTGTCATGGTGATAGCTATGGGATTGGGACAGCTGTCAGACTCTTCAACCAAGGGGTGTGGGGGTACTGCCCAATAGGGCACTAAACTGGAGATTTCCCTTATCTCCCTCCCTACCTATCTGTATGTGTTTTGGAAACTGATTCCTCTATTCCATCAGCCGGGGCTGCTGAGATAAGGATTGCTCCCTCAGTTCCATCAGATAGAGGGCTCCTGCTTAGGTAGGCTCCCTGGGGAGTTCCACCATATCTCTCACTGTGACAATTATCAATTTCTCTCCAGGGAGCATACCTGTTTTGACCATATCATCACTCCTTGAAGTGTGCAACTCTCCAGTTCCTGCTGTGACAATGATTTCTCCCTGTGAAAAAAAATCTCCTTCTTTCCATAAACTGGAGCTTCTGGCAGGCTGGTACTGGGGAGGGGTTTGTTTATCTGACAGTGTGTCGGATTATTTCATTTGGCATATGGATGAGTGGAGCAGGTGCTCCTCCACTTAGACTTGGTTTTCCCCCACCAGGCTGAAGGGGAAGTTCACCACTACAGGGAGAACTGTCCCTATTGCTTATACACATAGCATCTAGCTGGGCGGCAGGCAGATTGGTATTTTATCTGTTTAACTAAACAGTCACTAAAGCTCAGAGAGAAGTAACCCATCTCATTATATCTCCTAAATCCACTCTGCTATCATGTCCAATTTGTACCCAGAGGCAAATGCTGCCATTTCCGCTGAGAGACACACACAGCTCCAGTGAGTGGATGTCTACAGCATCAGGCTGATTTCAGACCATCACTGTGTGGAACTGGTCTGCCACAAGTGTAGAATTTGGATAAATAAAATAAGTGATTCCTGGGTTGAGTGGAATGTGTCCAAATATATTGCATTCAACTAAAAACACAATATCTGTCAAAATCCAACAAAACAGAAATTGCAGACATGAAACTGTACAATATTTTGTAGGTATTACTTTATTCTGCCCCTTTAACCCTCTTTCGCCATCATCCTCTACCTGTACGCCGTAATCTATTTCCCTAAACTTAATTCATCCTTACCGAGATCTCCCCCTCCTGGTCCCTTCAGTCCCTTTTATGTCTCCCCCTTCCTGGTGCCCATCAGTCCCTTTAAAGTCTCCCCCTCCTGGTGCCCCTCAGTCCCTTTAAAGTCTCCCCATCCTGGTCCCCATCAGTCCCTTTAAAGTCTCCCCCATCCTGGTCCCCCTCAGTCCCTTTAAAGTCTCCCCCATCCTGGTACCCCTCAGTCCCTTTAAAGTCTCCCCCATCCTGGTCCCCCTCACCTGGACTTCTGATATTACTAGATGCCATCACCTGATGGTATCAGCTTCCTGCCTAGCTTCAGACTAGAGAACAGCCATGAATAACTGATAGTCATTTCTTATCTATACAGCTCCCATATAGAGTTATATAGTAGATATTTGATTTTTTTTTTGTTTCTTTGTTTCTAAATATAACGAAAATCCTGAATCCAATTTTTGCTTGTCATCGAGGAAGTTCCCCTGTCACTAAGAGTGTTTTATTGTAACCATGGGTTTCCCCCCACACTGAAGGGTGTTTCCCCATCTCAAAGGGGATTTTCCTGTCACCAAAGGTTCTCCATCATCAAAGGAATTTCTTCATCGCTGGTGTTTTCCATGTCATAAAGGGTGTTTCCCATATTTAATAAGGAAGGCTTTATCATTTGTCATCTTGTCATGGTTGTGTTTGATGGAGAAATACAATATTAACTTATATATGGTCAGTTGTTACGATTGATCCATTAAGTCACATACAAAGTTGAAAGAAACAAAAAGAGAGAAGTGGCCTGAACACATGCTTGTGAAGACAATACTGAAGCCATATGTCGTTGGTGCACAATCCTCCAACATGTGTCTCGCCCACAATGGGCAGCTTCCACCTTTTATAATCTATAACTGCCTTTCAGCTACTGTAGCAATTGATCTTTCCCTTTGATCCCAGGTATTAAGTATAACTGGGGTAAAAAATGTAGTGGTAAATGTCTGCAATAAAATTTCAAATATGATTTTTTTCGCATTCATAACAGGGTATACATATTATTTCCTGAAATGATTTAATTATAAATGTGAAAGTATTTTATAATGACTAGAAAGTCGGGGTAGATATTTTGTTGACCGGATGGTGATTGCTTGTGTATGCTGAGGTCAAGGTCACAAGGGTGTTATTTCTCAGCTCAAGATCATAGAGGACAGAGATTAAAACTTAAAATACCGACCTTGGTAGCCTTGAAATCAAATGTTTTTCACTAATATCTGAATAAAGAAACCCTACCAAAATATCAAGATTTCCATTGCGTTTATGGAATTTGGATATTTAAATATAGTAATATTCCTTAGAATGGCATTGTTGTTTATGCTGGATTTTCTTGGTTCTTGGATCAAGAGTTTCTGTACAGATACATCACTTTGTGAACAGTGTATAACCCGTCTTGAAATAGACTGGGCTGTTTTTCAAGAAATTATGGTAATTAGTTTCTGTACATGTTGTTTAATGCATATGAATTAGTGGGAATCCTACAAAGCAAACACAGGATGCTTTGTATAATGGTGTTAGCAGACAGTTGTATGATATGTGGTGTCTTTGAACCTTAAATAAATATCCACATTCTCCAAGTGTATTATTCCTGAGACAAATTCATCTATGTACTCTCCCCGACCCAAGAAACACATTTTGAAAAAAAAATTTGGCTTCTTCTCAAGACCAGCTCCTTCATGTTGGTAGCTTTGAACTTTGGGCACCACAAGAACAGAGGAGGAATAGGAAACTGTATGACTGATGGTATTGTGTGGGTGTAGATGTAGTCAGATGTTGGAACATTACAGTTGTCTACTGTATAATGGTACAGTGGCTGAGGGTAGGGGTGAGGGTAGGGGAGAGGTGGGTATGGTGGCCGAAAACAAGGCATGGGTTAGTATTGAGATATATGGTTAGGTTTGGTATCATATGGATCAACGTGATCGAAATCAACCTTCATAATAGTTTCATTCTTAACTTAAAATAATAGTTGAGAAATACAATTCAGGAAAATACTAGTGGGATTTCGACACATAGCAAGATGGGGAGAGAGAAATGAAATCAGAAAAAAATGTAATTAAATTGAAGAGGAGACAACATTGTATCAGTAAACTGTAATTATGATGGAGATGGAGACAAAATGAAATCAAAAATTGTAATCATAACATAATAAAGCTGTGAGGGGGAGAGGTTATGATGAAAGAACACTCTACTGGCACTGCAGTGAGCAGGGTGTGTATAAACAGTACCCACTCAGCTCTGGTGTTATGTTAATGGACCTTGATCTAAATGATGTGTAGACCTCTGTAGTAGCACTAGTTCCTGTTCACATATACACAGACACTAATGACATGGTGAAGGGGACAAACAGCATGGGGGGGGGGGGGGGCTTGGAACATGGAACAGCAGCTGGGAAGCGACACCACAGGGAGGGGTAGAGACACTGGGAGAGGTAAAAATAGGAGGTGTAATGACTTGGGGAGGAGGAAAGGAATAGGGAGAAGGAGGAGAGGACCAGGGATGAGGAGGAGGAGGCTCAACCATAAACATTAATAGGAGGGCTGAGAAGTAGGGACAAGTAAGAGGACAGGAAGTGAGGGGGGGGGTCAGGTACAATGGGAGGGGGAACAAGGAGGAGGAGGGAATTTTAGGTAAGGGAGACAGATAAAAGGAGGAAGTACTACATTTGTTCATTGTAGGTGTGTATTGTGTCTGTACTACTGGTGTGGGAGACTCCCCGTGCTGTACTATAGGATATAGTGTTCCCTATGCCCCTACAACAAGAGCACTTTATTCTCTCTACGATGTTGGTTTTAGAAATGTAAAGTAATTGTTTGTGATGTAGGTTTTTCTAGAGCACCACTTGTGTAATATTATTACTTCTAAACAGCAAACTTAAGACAAGGGGTGTTTGATACACACAGTCTATTAGTGTCTCAAACAAGATAATTGTATGCCAACTTATATATATTTTTCTTTCCTCATCAAAACACAAGAATAAACATTTGGCACTCTTCCCTCCATTTACTTTTGGTTTTTGACATTGTCCCTCATTAGTGATGGACAAAGGCCACATCGTAGCCTCGTTAACCTGTGTTAGGTGTAGAATCAAGGTTACTGATGTATAATTGATGGCGTAATCAGTGCTTCATCAGGCTGGATCTTTCTTTTTTCACATAAACATCTGACCTCACATATGGACAATTTTCATGCTGTTGGTACCAATGTTAGGAGTTTTTAGTATTTAACCTAAATTTTCTGTGTTTTGTATTCGTCAAATTTAACTGGTGTACTAGATGCATGGCACATATTCACACATTCATAAAAGAAAGAAAATTGTTCATAAAAGAAATTTTAAGGAGATATTAAAATGAAACAATATAAAGGAATGAGGTGATTAAAAATTGTGCAAACACTTAAACAACAAAGAGTTTCATTGACAAGGCCTATACAATGCTCCTGATAAACACAGTAGGCTGGTGCTTCCGATAAACACAATAAACGGGTTCTTCTGATAAACACAATAAACGGGTTCTTCTGATAAACACAATAAACGGGTGTTTTATAGAGAACTCTCATCCATGTACCACACTTGTACACCAAATGCTGGTCTAATATAATGAAATGCTAATAAAGGTCTGTTTGACCTGTGACTACAGGTAAATACCAAACATCTGTTCTCCAACCACAGGTCCAGGCTTGCTTACCCCAGGTTTACTGGCCTTTCCTCATCCTAAACTCCTTCAAGACAATACCAACCCATGAAAACTTAAATTTTAACAGGCTAATTTGTATTGATCTCAGAATCTTTGACATAATGACCATGTCTTTTTAGTAGTGATTAATGGTGTTTGAGTTCTTGAATATTTTCTCACAGACTATTGAAAACTGATCATTTTCCCAGGAACTCCTCGGAATTGTAAATGTTTTCCGATTGACTACTGTTAATTTGTAAACATTTTCCCATAAATTACTGTGGATTGAATACATATGATATCTGTTAACATCTAGCTCTCACCATGCTACATGATAGGAGTACACTTGGTTCTACATGGCTCTGTACCTGTTTTAGAAGAACATGGGAAATCAAGGGGGCGGGTTCTTCCTCAAGTAATTCTTATTGATGGTGTCAGTCGGTGCAGTGGATTAAGGATAATTCACCCCCTTCAGTACTTAAGAGGGTACATGCTCTAACCAGGCGACCAGCATTAGTGCTCTTCAGGGCTGGAGGTACATTTTAAGCCATTATTTGAACTTTTCGCTGTTGCTATGCCTACCAGTTTCAAATGGGTACCTGGTAGTGCTACTTGGAAAAAAGCTGTCTTCAAATTAAACTTCCGTATAAAGTACACTAAATTTGTAATGACAAATGTCATGTGGGTGCTAAGGTGGGAGAATTTGTCTTACACATACGCTACTTAATACAGCAGAATGAGTCTCGATAGGCCTCATTAGTCTAATTCAATGGGACACAGATAGATCAAAGATCGTAGTCCCTACAGCAACTGTAAGAGAGATGGCGGAAAAACAAAACTCAACACAGTTATGTGTTTTTGAGAGTTGAATTTGAAGTTGCATTTTCCCTAGTGGTGCGTGTGTTGTGTGTGTTGTGTGTGTGTGTAGGTGTGTGTAGATAAGATGATTTACCCTGGTGACATGATTTACACTTAAAACTGGCCTATCTTAGGACCATCATAAATCAGAGGAGAGAGTGTGAAAATGGCTCTTGTATTCCTAAGCAAATACACCCAGTATTGACACATCTTTGGAATGTTGTCAAGTAATGTGGTGGAGACCCAGATAGTCTTGTGTCGAACTCAAACTCCACGATGACCATATCATTTTGTTTCAGGGGAATGAAGTCTCAACTATTGATAAATACTTTCATGGTCATCATGAAATATTCAGATGAATTAAAAGTGTTTAAGAATTAGAGGAACTTCTCTACACACTTCATGCTAGACCTCCATATAAAGCTTGTATAACGCTGTCAGGTAAATAGAGGCCGTGTTGACACAGTATATAATCTGTGAAGAAAGCACCAAACTCAAGTTAGTAGAGCACCCTGGAGAACCTGGCGAGGTACTAAATCATATTACATGTGTAATACAAATCCTACTTTTCCTGTTTTCTTTTCGGTTTTATTGCCTCTGGATTTTGACCAGTCCTTAAAGAGTTAAGTAGGTGCTTTTAAAACAGAGTATATAACTTGCTTTCGTTCAAGAATTTTTACACTCGACAAAACATGTTGGAAATGTTGGGGTATTGGACACAGCAGAACCTGTTTAACAGGGTATATAAATTGTTATGTAATCTAAAAGAATAGGTTAAACATTGAAATTACAGTAGAGTATCGGCATATAAATTTGTTGCTCGAGTACCTATGTTGAAATTTTCTGATTTTACAGCGGGGTAGGCAATTTGTATGATATAAAAGCGTATAAATTGTTGATGATATGAGTATGCAACTTGTCTGAATAATAACACAGTCTGTGATTTGTAGAAACAGAATGAATCATGTTGATAATATAAAATAGTATATAGCTTGTAGGAAATATAAAGGAGTATATATGTTGAGTCTGTGCCGAGTTATCAGTGTATCCTCTGTGGAGTGTAGTGTACAGAATAAGATCTATCTGACAGCCTGTTAATTGGGATCGATTGTTGTAATCAGTGTTTAATTTGACAGGTAGTGATATACAGGCTGGGGGCACCTGCATCGAGCCTGATCGAGCAACCCTATATCAACTGTTAATTTGATAATTTGAAAGTAAATTAGGCGTGATAACTTATTGAATTGCCTGTATGTTTTGCATGTTTACTGATAGAAGTATGGAGTTTACGTGAGGGAGTAGTGTGTTTCAGTTTTAATCAGACTATCTTTGAGACACCACTAGGGGTAGTGCATGGGCTTTTGTTGGTAGACCTAGCTCCATGGTTTGTCATTGTTACTGGTATAGCTAGCTGCTGATGCATCCCTGTTGTTCCGTTTTTTCTCCCCATCACTTTTAGAGTGCCCAACAGTAGCCGCACAGCAGCAGATCTTTGAACAAAGGAAGATAACTCTAGATATTTTTCACAATATTTTGTTTCCATGCTTGAACATGGGAAATGTTACAATTCATTCTCCGTATGATTTGAATATTATTGTACAGTTCTGATTGCAGCAGATGAGCTATGATGCCCAGATGTTTCAGACGGAGTGAATATAGTAATTCTTGTTGATGCATGACAATGTTCAAGTGTCCGGTTGAATTCAATTATACTGATATTATACTTGATTTTTCAGGCTTCCTTCACAACCCATTGGGAACGTAAAAGGAATAAAATATAGGAGATTCAGCGGAGCCTATGGTATACATCTGTAGCTAGCCTCAGAGTAGCTAGCCAATTCTGTGTAGTGTCGTCTAGCACAGTATGAGCTGGCTATTAGCTTCTGTTCATAGTAGAGTGATGTACAAGCAATAGTGGTGACACAGAAGGCATCTAGGAAGTAGTGACAACCTTCTCAATGTTATTGTGTACAGTGGTGATAGGGAATCATAAACAGATTAAAACCCTTATTGTGTATCATTGTTTCTTCAGTATTCAGTTCTATTTAGCCCATTTCCAATCTCTTTATGTTTTCTTACTTTTGACATATCATCCCTTCCTAATCTGATTTATTTCTTGGAATAAATATTATCCAGATTCTGCATGATTTTGCAAAAGTTCACGTGCTTTATCATTTTTCTCTAATTTCAAAATAATATTCAAAGCTAGATATATTTCATACACTGTATACTGGACATCAACAGAGTTTGTAGTTTCCTAGGTATCATACAAAGTTTGTAGTTTCCTAGGTAACATACAGAGTTTGTAGTTTCCTAGATATCATACAAGTTTGTAGTTTCCTAGGTATCATACAAAGTTTGTAGTTTCTTGGGTAACATGCAAATTTTGTAGTCTCCTAGCAACCATGAAAGGAATGGTAGATAATATTTTTATGTGTAGAAGAGATCTTGAAATATGTTAGCGACAGAAAGTCATGAAAAACATTTTTGTAGGAAGTGTATTCAGCCTTGTTTAGTATAAGACATTTTAAGGAGATTTAGCCGAGGAAATGAAATCATTAGAGATCTAGTGGCTACTGTACAGACAGACTAAGGAATGGCTTTGTCCTCACTATTTGGTACCTTTCTTAGTGCATGAAATGTGTTAGACAGCCAACATGTCGTAATCATATATACTTCACACTTCCGGAATGAGCACTTCATGATCACCTCAGTCCGTTTCTTTTATTGGACAAGATGTTTGATATTAGATTACCTCAGTTACACATTGAATCAGGCTCTTTTAATGTAGCATCATTGGGTATGAATCTCTACTGGCTGGTGTCTGGATTTCTATCATGATTGACATCATATATTCTAGACTTGACATTTTATAAAATACATAGAGAATAGACATAGTGTATATTTTCACTATTAGAACATTTCTAATTTCCTAACTCTCTAAATTAAAAAAATTATAATAAAAAATGTACTTCTTTATGTATACGTATTTGATATATTTCTCTAACTCTTTTTCGTCGTTTTATTTATCAGGGTAGGTAACTCACAAATTGA
Organism: Chlamys rubida; assembly: GCA_032359455.1. Classification (NCBI taxonomy): domain Eukaryota; kingdom Metazoa; phylum Mollusca; class Bivalvia; order Pectinida; family Pectinidae; genus Chlamys; species Chlamys rubida. The sequence goes on along the minus strand of JAUMHH010187761.1, from coordinate 27,912 downwards.
TGTGTTAACCATCGTGCATGGTTGCGTGTTTTGTCTGATGTAGATTAATGGGCCTATAACGTTGGATTCTGGTAGATTAATTCGTAGTCAAGCTGTAATCTTAATACCTGTTTAACTAATGAGCTACACTAGTATAGGTAATATGTCATAGTTTTTGAAAAACAATTTATTTGTAACTTACAGATGTGATGACAAAAAAGAATGGAATAACATATATGATATGGATTGAAGTATTGAAATGACAGCATAATATCTAATGTAAAACAATTCAATTCTTCTGTTTAAAATGTTGTAAATTTAAAATACACATGTAATTTAATTTCAAATACAAAAATATGAATTTAGTTGTTAAAGAAAATCTTAATTACCATGAAAGCATTTGTAAAATAAAAAAGAGGGCAAAAAATAAAATAAAAAAAAAGGATTTTATGTATATATTCTCCTCCTCTGGGCTTCTGGAATTTCATTACATTACTTCTACAACATCAGGCAATGCCAATAATGAAACAAACTTTTCTAAAAATTCAAAAAAAACACTGTAGGGAGGAAAATAAATGCTATTTTAAATTCTGTTTGGTTTCATGTTTCTTTGAAAATGCCATTGTACATTTAGTGTGTCTTTCATGTGTTCTGTTACCATGTTACTTGGTATTGAAAGGTATAGATCAGGCGAAGTAAATTGTGTTAGCCTCATCCAATTTGTCCCGTTCCCATGTCTGAGATACGTGCAGCCATCGTCTGGGGGCCTTGATAAGGGGAAAACAGAAATTCAGCTGATGTAGAAACGGTGAATAAGTGGGCAGCATCACAAAACAGAAGTTGAAATAGACAGGATTGTAAAAAGTCACAGAAAAATTCAATAAATTTTGGAAAGATAAGAAAACAAACCAAGAAATTGAATTTGTAGAGACAATATTTTGTAGGAATGAAAAAATCATTATTGATTATGTTAGAAAAACAAGAAAAATTGGTAATCATGACCTGTTTCCCCACAGACCTGCTTTGTTTAGACTTGTTTAGTATTGAAGCGCAGGGCGTCCTTGACAGAATCTGTCCCTTGTTTACCAAAACTGGGGTGGAAGGATATGACATAAAGCTGATAGAGAACAGGACAAATATGTAAACAGTCCAGTTTTGGCTGGAGATATTATGATCCTGGCCGGGCCAATATTGACTCTGTCACTGGCAAACACAGACTTGTAGCACTGACCACTAACGGTTACACAGTCTTTGTTCAGCACTATATAACATTATCGATTCTCTCCTTGTGGAATTAAACATAACCAACAAATATCTTAAACAAACATTTGGTGTCGACTAGGCAAATATATGAGCAAGATTGTTGTCTAATATGAAAGATATGGTGCCCGCTATTTTTGTGAAATGTTATTGAATAGAAATACGGAGACACGTCGCTCCTTTGATGTGTGGGGCAGTGTTACTTAACAATGAAGGGCTATTTGTAATTCTCACACCTGTTCTGATAGACCTGTTCCAATACTTTACATAGTTCCTCTGTACACATTTTAGAAATTTAAAAATATCCAAACCTTGTTACATGTTTACCCCTAGATGTCCTGATCTCTGAAGTCGACTTGTTTCATCAAATGCACTTTTAAATGATGCATTGACGTTTGCGTCCTATCCGACAGCCAATACAAACATTAAATTGTCCTTTGACAGTAAGCTATTTTATCAAATGTACTTTAAAGGACAATAGACTGTTTTGTCACTTTTAGATTAGTTTTGGAAGACACTGCTCTGGTGTCGAGCACAAAAGTGCAGGTGGAACAGTGGTAACCCTGAACCTGCATTGAAATGCAGTGTTGGGCCTTTGGTAGCTCTCGTGTAGCTTTCTCCAACAACCACACACAACTCCCCACCAGTATCTGACCAGGCATTGTAACAGGCTAAGAAAGTTTATTTTAATTTTTGAAATAAAGTTTGATTGGCATTCTCCAGTTTTAAAATTATAATTGTCTTTGAAATATAGATAATAAAACTTGAACTAAAATAAAATGAGTGGAGAACTATGAGTTGAGAAAGCTATGTTTGTTTGGGAGGTGTAAGGGAGATAACCCCTGTACTGAGTAATTATATATGTAGGCAGCAGACCTTTTCATTGATAATCTTATACATTTCTGAAACTACTGATTATGTATTTGTTTTGTTGCATTCCTTTGTATGGCTCAGATCATTATTGTCTGGTTACTTTCACTATATTATTATCTACAAATTTTCAAAGGAATAAAAGTTTGTATTTTAAATAATTTTTAACCTTTTACAAAAGTAAAATTTCAAGTGATTATTAGCCAGATGATAGAAAATCTAGACATATTTGTGTGTTGTATTTGGTATTAAATAACCCATGACTTATTCCACTTGTTTTTGACTTTCAGGTTTTGGGTTCGTGACCTTTGAATCTGAAGATGTGGTGGACAAAGTGTGTGATATCCACTTCCACGAGATCAACAAGAAGATGGTAAGTGACCACTCTATTTATCCCTCTTCCCTTCCTCGCATATCTTTTTGTACAATTCCCGATTTCTTTATTGCAGAATTATTACCAATTTTTTGCAGCTGAAAGGCTGATTGTTGCATAATTATGCCAATTTAAAGGAAAGCTATTAATTCCTATAATAAAAACATATTAAAAAATATTAGAAAAATGGTGGGAAGAATTTGAACAATGGAGATAATTGACTGGAATTGCTATGGAACTGTCGACACTTAATCTAAACTCAACACATTAAAAAATGCAGATGTATTACATTTTGCTGAGATTGGCGATTAGTTGTTCCTAGAAATATTACTTGAATGCATTCCTTGTATCAGGAACATGTTATTTAGAGTTGAAATAACACACTTGCTGTAAAAAATGTCAGTATATTGGGTAATGGATAATTTTAATTTTAGGTTAAACATTGTTCAAATGTGGTTTGTTATAGCCACGTGTCTGGGTTTTTTTATGAGTTTGGCACAATTACACAACAGCATTACAAAAACAGTGTTTTACTGCATTTTCCTGCAATGTATACAAATTCATTTTAGAAAGCACAGTAATCCTTGCGTAGCATATATTTCATATTTAGTCCATAGTATTCTGCTTGATATAAGGCTGGTTATTGTACATGATATCTTTTATTTGACAACATTGTGTCATTAAATTACATAGGCTTCTGTCAGTAAATTTCGGATGACGTCTTTCTAACTTTGCTGGAAAAAAAGGAAAAGTTCTTCAAGATTTGTTTGGAAAAATTTCATAATAAATTAAAAGAATTTGAATTTTGCATGAAAACAGATTTGACTTAACTTGGTGTAATGATTGAACATTTTGTATTTTAGGTGGAGTGTAAAAAGGCCCAGCCGAAGGAGGTCATGTTACCAACAAGCCTAGCTCGGGGTAGGGGCCTAGCAAGGGGCACGTTCAGTGAGTTCTCTTGGTTTGATGTAGATCTGGGTTATTAGCATTTATATCTGTACTGTTTATCTACATCTCCGCCCATCAGACTCCACTTGCACTTTGACCTTTTGCCAATTTTTTTTTTTTATTATTTTATGGCAAAAATTTCGGAACAAATAATTAAATACAGAACAACAACAAAAAGAAAAAAGAACAAGTGATTATTTCGATTGCATGCCAAAAGTTTTAGCAGTTGGTATTTTGTATTAGCTGTGCCCAGTTTGTGAAACATTAGCGAACAGTATGTGGAACATGGAGTACCTCCATTTTGTTACTTGTCTGTATACCACTCGACATTGTGATCAGACGTCTTCCCTGTAGAATTACTAGTCTTGTCCTTTCTCCCATCAGTTGTCATGGAAACAGGAACATGGCACCAAAGCTGTGGTCAGTGCCAGTAGCCTCTTGTAACAAGGCCTTCATCTCCTTTGTGTAACCTCCCTTTTGGAAAACGAATTGCTTTGAATTTGGCGATTTAATGATAACGCTTAATGTGCACGGAATCACAGACTCAGTAGTCTATAATGAACTCTTTCTTAACCCTTTCACCACCATAATGGACTCACCCAGATAAATGTATGGTATAGTCTACTAAAGTTACTTAGGGGTGAAAGGGTTAAAAGGTGCCTCCTTATCTCAGTTATCAAATAATACAAAATTTTAAATCAAATTTTATCCTGCACACTTTTGCTTGAATGCCTTATATCCTATAAGCTTCCATGAAACTTTCACTTATTAATGTAGTTTCAACCTATGACAAACGGTTTGTAGTGAAGGTGTGTCGTAGTGACAGTACTGGAGACAACTTCAGCTCCCCTGTCTACGAAGCATCGGTCGCCCATTTCCTGTTTTCCGCAGCTGATTTGAGAAAGGGAAATAACCCTAAGTGTTACCAGCCTCCAACCAGAAAATGTCACCGAGTTGTTTTTTAGGACTGTAGATTCCTCTCCTCTCTGCTGCCATTGTAGTGTTTGGACAAATTTCTCCTACAATTGCATGGTTACCAAGTAACCCTATATATCTTGATCATTAATATTAATATTTTATAGAGGTGGAAGCGCGGTAACATTTATTGTTATACTTTCCCATCATAGTTCTTGCAAGCTAGACTTTTTTTTTGTTCGTTAACTCTGACAATTTACAACTAATTTTGACACATAATGTGTCATCATTAATACGGCCAGCCAAGCAAACTACTTTGTCAAAAGAAGATAATTAGACATATCTTGCATATATGATTTCTTCTGCTACCAGCCTGCTTCTTTTCTTGTTTTGACACGACTGAGTGCTGGATGTTTACCTATGTACAGACTGAGGAAGACATTGGCTGTAACTGACCAACTGCTATAGAAATAGAAAAAGAAAGAATTGTAAAAATAAATTATTCATTTTTACCTATGTTATCATGGGTCTCCGTGATACGTCCCTCTAGTGGTGGAACTGAAAATCGGGGGGGGAAAAGGAGAACTGGGATCTGCACCAAACCAAGAGAATTACAACTTGCATTTGAAACGTTTTGAATTGTAACCCTTTCTTCATTTAACTTGTCTTGTCACTGTCTGGGACCACACTGGTGTCGTCCTCGGGGGTGAGGGGCTAGACCTATTCCTGGTAATCTGCTGTCTTACTTGTATCACTGCATTGGCATTTTATCATTTTGTTTATTAAATACCTTGAAAAACAGAAATGCAAATTTACAGAAATGCAAATTTGAAATTTTTTCGTTATAATATGAAAATTTTAATAATGATAATGATGGTATTGACAACAAAATTTGAGATGCAAAAGCTGAGAAATCCAAGCAGTCATTAACATTAGCAGTAGAAGATGGGAAACTCTGGTACATGTTGTGTATGTCTGTTGACTCTTTCACACCCGAGGTCTTTCGCTGCGAGCCTAGTGTTGCGATCGACCAATGAGATAGTGTGACAGAGTCAAGATTATCACTGTAGAACTATGTTGTCGTAGATGATTTGTATATTTTTTTTGCACTATTGGTGTGAGGTGCACTGGGTTAGATCATATTCGGAAGGACTACTTATATTTACATCTGTTGGCTTTCATAGTGTATCGCTGAATATAATGGCTGCCCGCAGTGACACTTTTGTCGGAGCTCCAACGTAGACCGCAGCATTCCGGGGAAGTAGATGACAAGATGTTGATATGGAAACAGTCTAGACCTCCCTGTGCCGCGTGGACACCCCTGTGGCAGGGGGGGTTTAGACTGCGGCCAGTAGCGGGATGGTAGACATCAGTGGGACCTATATCACTGGGACCCTAGCTCTATACATGTGTGTGCTTATCTCTGCTGCCACTAAAACTTGTTTCCCTTTTTTTTCTAATCCTTTCGTAGTGACGAATGAAGATGGCGAGATTGTGTGGGATTTATCAAGCGATATTATGATGCCAGAGCTGTGTAAGTTCACCTCCCACCCTTTCCCTATTGACCCCCTATTGACCCCCTCCCAAATCAGCCCCTCGTTTATGCCCCAACCATTGTTAAAGGGCACAGTTGGGGTTGATGAAGGGGTGGTAACATTTGCCCGGCCAATCCGCTGTCCAAACATAACAGGTGTCAACTTCATCAAACCAAACTCCTTTTTAGATTAAGCTCAATGATTGGTCAAAACTTGGTTTTTTTTATCTGTTTTGTCCAATGAGAGGGCCTGATGGTGAGTTTAATGTTGGTGAATTTGGGGCTTGCTGATTTTTTAACAACTAATATTTTATTGCTTTTGCTGTTAGATCATGTGACTGAGACTTTAAAAATTTACATTAGAGGATTACGTTTTTATGCATTTTGTCAGTGAAAGTTTGCTTCTGTTTTCATTGAGGGGGGCGGGGCATCCAGTTTTTAAGACAAATAGTATAACACTGTTTTGAAATCACTTTTGAAAGACAAAGCAGAGAAAAAAATGAAAAATTGTTTCCTGAATATAACTGAAATCTTGAAAACGCCTCGGTAACAGATTTGATGTGTAGACAGTGTGGTTTTATGGCAACCAGTCATACACATTGAATTTTAAAATCATGTGAATCCAAATTAAACTGAAGATGTCTAAATTGACAGGGTCATAATAAAAAAAGAGTATTTAAATGTGTGTCATCACCCCAGCAACCCCACGCCATCAGCTGTTAACATGGGCTATCTCTGTGACATTATATGTAGGTTGCATGACAATGATTAGGGTCGGGTATCCATAGCGATGCCTGGCCCACCAATCAGAGTAGAGAGAAATCTGTTCTGTGGAATACCGTCTGTACATCTCGTTCTAGTCTTTAGATTTTGCATTTTGGCATCGTAGTGTTTTGCTGTGGTGCATGAAACTGTCTAACAATTATAATCTAACTTTATTTGACGTCATTTCTTTTCCAGATCATATGAAGCAGAATCATTTAAAACATATTCTATCATTTCATCATTTTTTCCATATTTAATTTTTCAATTTATTTTTTGTTATATTTTAATGTAGGAGTATGTTCAGTTTGACAAACGTTAAACAATTCATTACTTAATGTGTACAATTACAAATAAAATAGGAAGAGATAAATCTCCACAAAAAAAGAAAGAAGTTTGACGTGAATTGGCCATTTCTGGGTAGGGTGTGTGCGCATGCATGCTGTTTAATATGGCTTTGTGTGTGCCCAATGTCACAACATGTCCGCTACTACATATATATTAGAAGTGTAGAAGTTGATGCTGTAATAACATCGCTGAATTCCCCTCCTGTAAATATAATAGATCAATTTTTAACAGAAGTTAAAGAAAGTTGGAAAGGAGGTTCACAGATAAAACATACAAAAAAGTCTAGATGCCATTTAAAACAGAAATAGAGCAAAGGCACTGAGTAACTATAGTAAACAGTGGGATAGAACTGAGTAACCCAGCTAACTATAAAACAGGGTAATGTAATGGACAATAGAATAGAATAGAATGGGATAACCCAGCTAACTATAGAACAGGGTAATGTAATGGACAATAGAATATAATAGAATGGGATAACCTAGCTAACTATAGAACAGGGTAATGTAATGGACAATAGAATATAATAGAATGGGATAACCCAGCTAACTATAGAACAGGGTAATGTAATGGACAATAGAATAGAATAGGATAACCCCGCTAACTATAGAACAAGGTAATGTAATGGACAATAGAATAGAATAGAATGGGATAACCCCGCTAACTATAGAACAAGGTAATGTAATGGACAATAGAATAGAATAGAATGGGATAACCCAGCTAACTATAGAACAGGGTAGTGTAATGGACAATAGAATAGAATAGAATGGGATAACCTAGCTAACTATAGAACAAGGTAATGTAATGGACAATAGAATAGAATAGAATTGAGTAACCCTGCAGATCATCAAATAGAATGGAATAACCTAACAAACCATAGAATAGAATGGGATAACCTAGCTAACTATAGAACAGGGTAACAATAGAATAAAATAGAATAGGATAACCCAGCTAACTATAGAACAGAGTAATGCAACTGACAATAGAATAGAATTGAGTAACCCTGCAGATTATAGAAAAGAATGAAGCAACCCAACAAACCATAGAATAGAAATCAGTAACCCAACAAACCATAGACTGGTTATTAAATAGAGCATTGAGCAGAGCTGATTTTAATTGAGGTTGGGCAGACCTTCCTTTGTGGTTTTAGATGACAAATAGACTGCCATACCATCTACCTCCAGGTGATTCTGGCCTGTAATCATGTTGATGTGCAGTTTATGTTCAGACAGATTCTACACTAGTTTGATATCGGGGAAATGGGACCAGATCCTTCTACTGCTTTAATGATAGTAAATATGGAACGCTGTAGTTAGAGATGAGAAGCAAAGCAGACAAAATGTGATTTTTATAATGAAATGGAGGCAATGGTATAGGTTTGGTGGTATGTTAGGTAACTAGAGATGATCTTTGGTGTGCCGTCCAATTACTTTTCATATTAATATGGTGCCGCGAGCCAGCCCATTGTGTAGAGCTTGGTAGCAGTACTGATAGCTTCAATATAGATAGAATTCGTCTTCATGATAGCAGAATAATACTCTTTGAACATAATCCATTTAGTACGCAGCTCATTCAAACACTGACAGTCCAGGATGAGATATTTAGGATGATTTATATGATGAAAAATTTGCCGGAATGGCTTCTGCTTTAAATGACCCGCAGCTTGAGAAGATAATAGCGATTCCTATAGAGAAACGTCGTGGATATTTTGTAAGGTTGTAAATAGATCTTAGAAGATGCGAGAGCTATCACAATAATCAATATTACGCTTGGGTTTTTTTTCCAGAAAGAAATAAACTTTACCATAGGAAAGATAAGGGGTTCCTAGTAACAGCAGACAGGAGGCAATTATATTATATAATAATAAAGTGGGCGGGTGAGGGTTTAAAGAATGGTAGAGAATGTAGTAGATGTATGTCCTGGCCCAGAGATACGCCCCTCCCAGAGAAACTAGTGTCGTTGTACCCCTCGATAAATATGTGAAAAGTCCTTACTTAATACGAGAAGATAGAAAATGTTTAATGCAGGCAAATTTCATACGTATTTCAATCTTGAAGATTCAAAATTTTATTGATTATTGATTAAAACGTAATTTTGTTTTTAATTCTTAATTGTTGGAATCTGAATATTTTAAATTGTACATGAACAAAAAACATTGTTTAGAATGCAGAAAAAAAGGAATTCTCACTTATTTCAGTGACCTCTCCCCATCTTGGCGGTGTTCCTTTGACAGGCGGTATGGAAGGTTGGTATTTTCTCCTGGTCACTCACAATAACTGTAGCACAGGTTCAGTCATTGGTCAACTTACTGACCAATCATATCACAGGACACAGGCCTGATTCTCATTGGTTGACATATTGATCAATTATATCACAGGGTATATAGCACATTTTACTTCATTGTTCAGCCAAAATCCATGTCAATAGAAAAAGACCAATTCTTCCTATCATCTCTTTCTGCTAATACCTGTAATATTGTGAGGTGGAATTTGATTGCATTTTGAGTATTGATGTGATGCTGTGTTGTTTGTTATTATGTTATATTAACACGCCTATAGAATCATCTGAATTGTTTTGAAGTCTGGCCCAAATTTATGCTACTTTCATTTTCTAAAACACACAATACCATAAGTGCAATACAGATTCCTAGCTATATCCTGGTCATCTCTTGTTTTAGTCTAGACATTAATAGAACATGGAATAGCCATGGTACTGCTTAGCAGGATTTTAATCATTCTGCTTTTTCAAGACGTATCAAAACGTTATTTGATGGACAACAGTAATCAATGAAAACCCTACACCAGTAATCCTGCTAGGCTGGTCTGTAGATGTACCTGTTGACCTTTGACCGTTCAGAATGCTTGGTGTACTTAACTTCCTTCTCACAAACTCGTACTTGAATCACCTCAGGGTGATGTGATCAGACTTATACATGCTTTTGATGTTATTTTGCTGATTTTACTAATTTTTAAATAGTGACATTTTGGTGTATAGATAAACCAGTTTGTCAGCATGGCTCACGCCTGCATGGTACTCTCTCACCTCGTAGTCCCCTGTGTTAGTTTGTTCAACCCTTACACCCCTGCACATGTTAATGAGATTATCCATTTGAGTTGGACAAGTCCATTCACAGATCATGCATGGGTGAACTGGGTAGGATTCAAAATCTACAAGTTGCCTTTAATCCTTTCAAAATATTTCTAATTAACTTTGAAAGCTATATGTATTCAATGAAGAAATTGTGAGAGTATTTGGTAAAACTTTCATATGTTGATGAGTTGGCAGTGTAAGACAGCTTGTGTACTACGGTGGACGGTTAGTGGCAACTCTAGATTTCTCCAACATCTTACCATCCCCTGACACTCCTTTGTCTTCCATTACACCATTCGCTATCTGTTGTCCAATACAGCATTTGTGTTATTGTTGGTTGAATTTGACTACTCAGAAATGATGCTATAGATATAACAAATTGCAAAGCAAGTTAAAAAAAGAAAACAAATATCATTAATTAATGTCACATTTTCATTTATGCTGATTAAATGTTATCATCTTTCCACTTTTGACGGCAGACATTACATGATACATTCATTTCTTAAAACATTGTCATTTTTCAAAACATGAATTTTAACTTTCACTTTCCAATAAATTAACATGAGATGAATTACTGAGTGGCTGTGTTTCCTTACAGGTTTCCTGCCCCATGGACTACACACTGCTGCCTATCCCTATGCTGGGCGTGGATTTCCAGCTATAGCCCCTGCTGGCTACTACTATCCAGGTATGGAAATATTAGACTTAGGGCAGTGGTACCCCTTCTAAAAACCACCTCTCTGTCTGCTTTCTGTCTGAACTCTGACCTTAAGTTTTCAGCCAATCAGGAAGGAGGTGAACATTTGACCTTAAGTTTTCAGCCAATCAGGAAGGAGTCAAACTTTGACCTTTAAGTTTTCAGCCAATCAGATAGGATGTTGTCCCAGAACATTAAGGAGACTTCTCGACATTGGAGGAATGTGTTATCTCAAGTTTTAGATGTTTTTTTGGTGGAAACATATCAGAATGATTTGTAATGACAAAATCTAATGACTATACAATAATATAAGTGTCTAACAGTGTGTAAGCTTTCTGTTTCCTTTCTTAATTGTCACTATTTGTGGAAAGTGTTAATTTATTTATTATGTAAGAGATTGATATGGTTCTGAATGGACCAATGTATTATGTATGAATATGTACACGGAACAACATGTCTCAGATTTTACCACAATCTTCTCGAGTCACACCTCACCTGTGTAAATATTATTGTCATTAGTTTGGCTGTGAATCCACTGCCCAATCATTTCTATAGAGTTTAGAATCCAATGAAGTTCTAACATGAAAAACATGAAAATATTCAATACAGACATGATCTTAAAAAAAGTATTATGGCAGAATGTTTAAAACAAGCTCCCTTAACATCCATTGATAGAGTTGTTGTCAGTCCCTAGCACTGAGAGGTCTGTGATATTTCTAACTGACGTCGAGACCATTCCTCTTTTACTGTTTAATTCCAGTAAGAGGAAAGAAACCTTGAATTGAGAATAAGTGGAAAGGTGCTTAAATGAACCGAAGCATGGCACAAACTATGCAGTATGTAGAAAATTATTGGTATCTGAGACATGATGATCTGTTTGGTGGGTCATTACCCAAACACCACTTGACTGTGAACTGTGGTGGGGTCGGTACGGGAAGCTATAGCTGTCATCACCAGTAATATGTACCACCTCCTAACAGTCACTGACCACTGGTCAACTCCAGTTCTTGTTTATACAAGATTTCGGGGCAAAAGTATTTATTTTTGTGTCACTCGTGTACCAGAGCTGTCCCTGGCATAAACAGCAGCCATGTTTACTGATGTCTGATGGGAAATTATTGTATATGAACCCACCTTTGCACTTTTAACGCTGATGTGCCAAATTTTACCTGAAGGAAAAGCATTAGTAAAGTTACAGGTTTTAGTGAAACTAGTTTTTTCACATGCCCACAAAACTTGACACAGCCAATGGTAATTGATGAGAAATGACCAAACAAAAATAGTACATTTGCCTTTGTTTTGCTAAATTATTTATTGAATATTTAAGATAGCATGGTTGCCATGCTACCCATGTACAGGTTTATTTTTGTCTGTTTTTGTTGTTGAAATTCAATAATCTATTTATGAGGCATGTTTCATTTGTAAGTGTAGTCTTTAAGAGTGTGTATGAATCGTAATGATTTTTTTTTTGTGTAGGTGCTATTTTTCTGTATTCTACAAATATATATATATATCATTCATTGTTTTTATTACTTTTTGCAAAACACTTACTGAACATAGTATGATATTTTAAAGATGTATTTATAATGTATCAGAAAGGTAGTTTTAAGTAAATTAAAAAACCATTTGAGTTGCAAAGTATACATAGATTATAGAGCTTTTAATTAAAACATTTCATAAACCTCTTTGTAATTTAATGTTGTCTATATCAACCGTAATGCATAGTCAGTCAGTTAATTTCAAAACACTTCAGTTCCCGATCTGTTGAGTTTTCATCCCAGAAAATATGAAAAAAGTAATTTAAAGCTTTTATGCCTTTTAGTTGAGTACATACATTTAAGAGATCCCACCTATTCATTGAATTTGTTACTTTTTACACTGTATTATATACTCAGAAACTATCGGAAGATATTACTAAATCATGCCTGTCCCATTAGTTCTAAACATATTACAGAGGACTAAAACTATTTTTATGGAGAACAATGTATCAACCTCAGGATTGTTATGTATTACAGGCTTTCAGTGACACAAACGAAATGTACATTTACTTGTTCTTGCCTATGTAAATTGTGTTCCTCAGCCTAAAAACGAAAAGTTATCTCCCTTGTCTTGTGAAGTTACCTCCCTTGCTAGCAATATAAAAAGGTCTTACTATTATTGTACTTGGTTATTGTGTACTTCCAATCCCCCATTTTAAGCACATTATCCTGATTCTTAATTCTGCATTGGTTCAATCTTCCAAAAATAGAATCTATATTGTTCAGAACAAATCAGGCATTCTTTGGTATGATTTTAAACTATAATTTAAATTGTTTTTTTTTTATCAAAATAAGTAGAATTCATTAAGAGTAATAGATTATTTTGTATTTTACAAAGAGAGATGTTTAAATGAATCATAAATGTGCTATTATATAACAAGTGTGCATTGTCCCCTAAATGGGTGATAATGATGAAGGAATTATCAATAAAAAGTGTAAACAATGAAAGTAGCTAACCACACTACCTCATTCACCAGTATCCTTGGCAACTAGCCAGGACAGGAATGTAAACAAAAACACACTACGCCATATGGACGTAATTATGCAAACTGCCTGACTCATTATATATTTCCAATATATAGAAACTATTGAGATTTTCCTGTATCCTTGTTTTATGTAAGATTTATTGTTTAGACATTCTCAAAGGTTTTAATGTAAGGGATATTTAAAAATATAGCAAAGAAACACTTTTCTTTTCATTTGTTTTCCAACCAAAAAGCATTCAGGGAAAAACGTTTATCCATAATTTCAAATCATGTGATCTCAAAAATACGCTTCAGTATAGCAGTGAATCTTAGCTATTGATGTAAACACTTTTAATTAACTTTATCTGATTCCGTTTTGTTGGTATACTGTAAAATCTTAATAGTTATAATAAAAAATGTTTTGAGGAAAAAATCATAAAACCTATAAAAATGTGTGTAAGAAAGCTTTGTGTGTGGTCACCCGTGATAACTCTGTATTGCTGTGATCAGTTATTTACCCGTAATTCTATTTCCCGACATGTTGATATATTCGCATAAGCAATAAATATAAAACCCAGGAAACAATAAGTTTTCTACTATGGATGTTTTGCTTATTTTATTGCTAGGAGACCTAAGTTGTTGGTGGTCACCTGGCACAAAATTAATTTATTATGAAATAACAGGGCAAACATTTGTACATAATTATAAAACATTGTTGTCTTTCTTTATGAATCTATGCATGCATATTTATGAGTTGATGAACATGAAATTGCCAAAGGGTTTCATTGTAAGAAAGGGTTAAGATAAGTGCAAACAATTGTTGCTTTTGTTATTATTGTTGGAGAACATACAATTAATATAGAAATTATTTTATTTTTTGTTTCGACTTAAACTCATGCTTTCTTCTATCCATTTTTGTCACCTACAGAAAGTCCTAAGCGGACTCCCCATTCAAATAAGATATAGGAAGCAAGACATCAATGTATTTCCATGAATTTAATACATCTTGTTTTGGATGATGGTATTCTGTTTATTTTTATGAAATCATTATGGCCAGAACAGTTATCTAAAACAGAAGTTCACATATTTATTTATATATATGCTTATACATTTTAAATTATTGTGGAAAATCATTTTGAACTGAGCTTTAATTTCATTCCGCTAGTATAATTTTAACCGCCATTATGTTTATGCCTTAAGGCATTGAAAACCTGCCAAATTTTTAGCAGATAATGTGTTTAGAATGTGATCGTTACATCTAGTGTTAATTCTAGAGATGTTGGTGGTATGCACGCAGGCCATACATGCTGTTGTGGGTAGGGTACCACTACCTAAAATTACAAGGATACAACATATATACATATCTATGGAAAATAATTACATTCTGTTAACCCTTTCACCACTGTAGACCATAATGGACTCATCCATATCAATGCATGGTAGAGTCTACTAAAGTTACATAGGGTTGAAAGGGTTAAACATATCTAGTCCAAATCAGAATTTTAAAACTTTGAAAGTGCATATTATAATTTCAAATATTTCACATTAGAGAGTAAGGTTTTAGATTTAAATATTAAGTATGCTGCTCGTAATACTAGTAGGTGATGTGTTATGCTTAAATTAAAGATGTATCGGTAACTGAAATATTAATTTTTATCTTGTTGAAAATCTTGTTACTTAGTGGTACCATATCCCCAATATGTTGGTGTCCTGCGCTTTTTCCCATACAAGAATCTTGTCAAATAAACTATGTTCAGAAGGCTGACGAAGATCAACACTGAAACACAATTGTATGAAGCGTAAACATTTGTATTGTAAAACAAATTCTTTTGCTTGGGAGCATTGGTAAGATTTGCGTCGATCTTAGTGGCTAAGGTAACTGGTTTATGTGTGGTAGGGATAGATGGAGTAAGGATAGCCTTACCGTCCTCGTAGTAATCTAATGTAGGAGCTTTATCAGTAGGGGTTTATTTTAAAGACGAAATAATATATTAATATATACATAAAACTGCTTTGTTTGTAGACAGTTATAGACTTGTCTGAATAGTTGTGATTTTTGTTAATTCTTAGTAATACTGCCGTATCTACACATGTGTACAACTATACATTGATGTCTTTGTCAGTGGCTTATGTCATCACTGTCTCAGAATCACTGTGGTTAGGGGGGACTAAGGTGCCCGGTTACTAGGGCTTTAAACACCATGTACAAGTTTCCATAGTGACAACTTACATACATTGACTTGCTCACTCGGATTAGATTTCTTATATTTGGGGGAAAAAAGAAACAAACTATAGTCCCGGACAAATTAACCATACATTTTCTCTACTTCTCTCATTTTTTTTAGATGATTTTTCAAATCATTGCAATAAAAATTGCTTCATGATAATATATTGAGATATCAGATAAACACCCAACCCTCTTGGTCACCTTAGAAACCATTGTGGTACTGAGATGTGATTGGCCGTTTTTCATTGGGTGCAGCTGAAGGAATGACATTTTCAGTTATGCCACTAATTACTGTTCATCGATGTAAGAAACACTGTTCTCATTAATGATGTGACTATATGGTTGGAATGGTCTTTTTATGGGAATAAAATTTTGTTAACAAGATTTCTTTCTTTCTTTCTCTTCTCCATTGTTTTCTGTGGTTTCCTGGTACTACTGCCATAGCAACAAGACTTGCACCTTAGTTACAGTGGAGTAGACACACACAGAAATCATAGTAACGGGCAACAACAAGGAATTTGTAAATAGCAGTTTTAAAGCTTAAATGATTTTTTATAATTTTTGAAAGAAAGACAAATTTTATTTAAAAAAGAATATCAGATTTTTATTTGAAGAATTTGCCTGCATTGTGGTAGTAGTGCAGGATAATTAAAATTACAAAATTATTTTAAACATCAAAAACAAATATTGAAAGAAAAACTTAGTATTTACATATGCCCTAGTTTGGCCCTGGGTTGGTACCAGGATAGAAAGCCATTTCTGACATCTGTTCATTGTTTGTCACATGCAGGACTTGGTACAGCGTATAGTCCGTCCTCAATGGTCTCGGCCGCTGCGGCACGCAGTGTGGTTGCGGCCGCAGCAGCCCGTGGCTCCGGGGTGCCGCGTGCGGGACGGAGCATTTTAAGTCTCCCCTCTACTCCCGGTAAGCCCCACTGCTCGTGTTCAGTCCACACTTGTAAACATATTGCCACATCCTTATATTGGCACAATCTCAAGTGTATCTCTACGTAGCAACATGTCACATAAATTCTCAATGTTTCTTGCAGGTTTTGTTTAGAGGATCAAAATTAAAGGATTTATCACTGAATTATATATAAACCAAAGGATTGAACTCCTCATAGTTTGAGAAAAAATTATTGTAAAACTGAGGTCAGTCTTAACACTCGGGGCGTGCGTAACTATGAATGCCTGAACAAATTAATTGAGGGTTTATTTTGGGACATGATGTTATGGAAACACTTGACATTGTAACGATGACCTCCTACAGGTGTTGCTTTCAGCTTTTTCTCCATCATTCCTTGCACCGTGGTGTTCGTATTGGGTGCAGTCATGTGGTGTGGCGTCCAATGTACGGTATAACAACTAACTGCCTGTAGCTGTGTATACTCCCCACAAACCCTGTGTGGCGGACATGTGTAGTGTGTGGATTGTAGACATTTTGAATATTTGATTAATGTTGTAATTATCTCCCTTGTCTTCAGCAACTTTTAAGGCTGTTTGTTTATTGTTTATGATTTATTTGTTATTTTTCATCAGATCATTTTTGTAAATATTGTCGTGTTGAATATTAAAGGGAAATGAGTTGTTTTGTGAAAAATCAATATTGAAATTGTTTCCCGTGTGGTCCGCTCTTAATGCTATGCCTAAGTATTTCTAGCTTGCTTTGATTAACCTTGATGGTTGCTATGGTAACCCAGTATTTTTTAATTTGAATGTTTTTGTCTTTCTTCTTGAACTTTGATTTGATATTGTGCTTCATTTTGATGTTCACAAATTGTATCTTTATTATAGAAATTGCCATTATTTTAGATTTGACTTGTGTTATGGTGTGGAAAAATTACCATTATAATTGTTTCACAAATTAACTTTCGTAACAGCCAATCAATTTCCTGGCTATCTTTAGTAACAATGAGACCTTCAATCAAAAAGAATTTGACCAAAGTTAATTGACTTCATCTACATGGAAGATTAGATCTTAAGAGATGTAGCCATGTAAATTACGAAATATCAATAAATTTACTGGCACTGACTATCTTCTAAAAGTATGTCATCATTTGCAGTCAGAAATAAAGAGCCTTTTATCAATTAAATTCTGGCAGTTGCCTCTGAAATTTTTCATGACAAAAACAGAAAAAAATTCATCTGCCAGATTGAAGGTCCTATTTAGATTGTTCTGAATTGATATGTGTATAATTGACGTCAGGGAATACTATAATATATGAACATAGATTCCATTTATTTTTGACATCCAAACCTCAAACTCAAACATTATTCTAAATTACATATATGAGTTTTGGCTTTTAAAAATGACCATGCTATTTTGAGTTGAGGTCATTGGATGTGTTCCACATTAATTGTAGAATTACCTGTTTACTAGTGCTAAGTCAACATCCCTATCTCAACCTGATGCTACAATTGTGTATATTCTGCAGGGACGTTTCTTAATTGAAAAATTTACTTAAAAATAAATTGCAATTCCAAACTGCTATATTTAAGTCACGTAAGTCGAGGGAATCGCAGACAAAAATGCATTTGGTAATTATAGCAACTTTGATTTTGTCCAAAGTCACTGTTGCATCTTTTTCAAAATCCAATTAGAAATGTGCTTGCGTGGGTATTACCTGGTGAGAGGTGGGGATGTTCTCACAGTTCTGTCACCAGTGTACGGTGACCTGTTAACCCTATTGTTGAACCAAGGCTACCATGATTTTGCATGTCTAAACTGTAGTCGACACAGCACACTGTTGTTTACTCTGAAAATACTGCTTTTTCTAGAACTTAGTTTTATAGTACTGCTTGTAGTGGTATCATGCATGAGATTGACTTAATCCTGTCCTTAGTCGAAAACATTTTACCCCAAAATGCATTTTTTTTCTTTCAAAAAGACTAAAACCCATAGAGAAAAGAAATGAAAGACTTGTTATTCCAACAACCAAGCTCAATGTTCTGGACAAATTTTCCTTTTAAATGTTTTGAAAATTCGCCCTGTTTGGTGGAGTAGAGTATACGATGGTGTTTATATACCTGTAGTGTCTAGATAGTCGTAGTCATTGTAATGTTTGTGTGCAGTGTGACTCGGACTTAGACAGTGCAAAACCAGGGAAGCCACATACCTATTACATATACTGGAATCATGTGTTCTCCATAACACACTATAGCTCAGGCTGTTCCCATTGTTGTATAAGGCCAAATGCTCTATATAGCCGGCCTATAGCTCACCAAATCCCTCGGGACTCCACTCAAGTAATACAAAAATTAAGGGAGCTTTATTCTCATGCTCTCAGATTGTTTGACCTTAAACAATCAAATACCTGGAAGTTTAATCTGAAATTGAATGGAATTTGATGAGTTGTAGGCCAGGAATGCCTTTCTCCATCCTGACGTCTCCTGTACCTATAGCTGTATTAGGTATATGTGGTGTAATGCCCCATGTACCTAGTGTGGTTATTTATATACAGAAGACTTTACGATGTGTATAAACGCTGCGTAGGTTATCTGACGAGGATAACGTAGGCAGTGTGAGTAAGTTTAGAGCTGACATATAACTGGCTTAGAGACGTGTTTCTGCTCTGTTGTTTAGGGCTCCCTGGTTATGCTGGGTACCTCCCCTCCGCCCCCTCCAACCCAGGGGAGAGACACATGTCTCCCATCTATGCCGACCTTGGTGCTGCGACGGCCAATCAATTGACCGCAGGCTTACAAAGGAGCGAACATTCGCCGCTGCCAGTCAGCACGTCGCCTCTCCATCGTGTTGGCGACCATATACTTACTGCCCAGCGTGCTACAGGTATTGGTTTGTCTCCCTTGTTTTTATTCTCCATCTCCCATATGAATATTCACAGTATAGATGGTCCCTTTTACTTTACCACGACATTAGGAATAGATGCCTCCTTTTATTTATATAGTTTTACCATTGTCAGATTTTCACCTAAGTTAAATCCTCATTTTCATTGGAAAAGAAATTATAATTGATAATTTACAAAAAAGTATAATCTCCCTTGCTTTAAATAGACTGGTTATCCCTCTTCTTTCTTTGAGCATTTGAGAATGCTTATTTACAAGGAGTGTTTGTGTTAATCATTGCCTACTCCCTCGGTAAATCAACTGGTGTTCGGATAACAGATGTAGGTAGTTCCTTCTAACACCACTAATGTAGTCAGTGCAGTTTTCTTTATTAAATTATTTAAGTTATTTATTAAACTTTTGAACTTCCCTATTGCTTTTATTTTTCCAATCACAGAAAAGTAGCTGTCAAATCAAATTTTACATTTCTCCCTTTCACAAATGTGATTTTAAATTTGTAGAAGGTTTTATTTCTATTTTGTCCCCTACGATTAGATCACCTGTATATGTACACGAGAGTAAACATGTGTAATAGCTACCTTTATATGTTATGTGAATGCTGCTACTCGGCTTAGAATGGCTTCATGTGTATACATATTAGCAGTAGACTAATTTATGTTGTAGAGCAAGATTTATCTCCCTTTAGTAGAAATGTATATTTATATATATTCGCAAGATATTGACTGTGTATGTTTATGATAGCACACCTTATTTGTGGACGAACCATGGGTACTAATTTATAAATATGAAAAATTAACAAAATTAATTTTTCTACTCTTTATGAATCACATAATAACTTTTAGAAAGCAATTTGTGAGTTTTTTTTACAAGAAATCTCTTCTGAATTTCAAATTTCCTACTGAATTTCCTGATTTTCTTCAACTAATGTGTATTTCCTTGCTGTGTTGAACATGGGACAGATTGGAGTGGTTTCTATCTTACAGCCACAGTATAGGCCAGGCTACACTGATCAATAACACTATCTTCTCTCTGCTGTCAGATTTAAAAAACAAAATATCTTCCTAACAAATAATGGAACGTCAGAGTGAAGGTCGAAATTCACTATTATATAATATATACTGCTATGAACAACAGCGATCTTTACATCACATCCATCATAGTGCACCACAGTGCTTTTACATAAAACTTGTCATAGGAAATATATCAAGGTTGCACTTGGAAATTAATTGGGAAATAAGCTTTAGGTTTGTTGGTACATGTATTGAATACAAATTTCAGCTTTAATCAGAAAATATTAACTCTCACTCGCCCTGGATGCCTACCGCATAGTTATAATATAAACAAGTAGCGCAACACCAAATGAAACAGCTTTTACGATTGGCTGTACACAATGATAGTGTAAGAGTGATCTGATCTTTCATTGGCTAAGCACAAATTAGAGAATTTCTCGGAACTTGAGGCTTATTTCTTAATTAAATATTTCTGTATTTGTTGTCTGATGGACATCGGTCATTAGTGCACAGCACGCTACTCCAACTTATGTACCAGGGAATAGACCCAATAGAGGGAACAGGAACAACACACTGTGTAAAACCGAAAACCAATCAGCCACGCATGCTGTTGAAAAGGCAAGGCAACCAATCGCTGGAGGCAAGCAGTACTGAGATCAGTGATCAGACTGGATGTGGTGGGCACAGCACACATTAGAACAGCAGTGTCTGACCGCGGCAATCTATAACAGATTAGACCAGGTCTAACGTTACGTGTACTCTATCACAGAACAACACTCAACCCAATGGGGACAACAAGCAATTCACCGAAACAAACAGTGACCTGTAAGCATTCGTGGGAGATAAAAAAAAAAAGGAGATTTATAGATGTAGTGAATGTTAGAATCTAGTAAAAATAGAAACGGTTAGTGTACAATTCTGCTGGTAGCCTAAGGACGTCCTAGTAAAAATAGAAACTGTTAGTGTACAATTCTGGTGGTAACAACCTAAGGACGTCCTAGTAAAAATAGAAACTGTTAGTGTACAATTCTGCTGGTAACAACCTAAGGACGTCCTAGTAAAAATAGAAACTGTTAGTGTACAATTCTGGTGGTAACCTAAGGACGTCCTAGTAAAAATAGAAACTGTTAGTGTACAATTCTGGTGGTAGCCTAAGGACGTCCTAGTAAAAATAGAAACTGTTAGTGTACAATTCTGCTGGTAGCCTAAGGACGTCCTAGTAAAAATAGAAACTGTTAGTGTACAATTCTGCTGGTAGCCTAAGGACGTCCTAGT
>JAUMHH010187750.1:0-14389 GCA_032359455.1 Chlamys rubida | reverse complement strand
ACTAAATATATAACACAGACCAAACACACCAACACAGACCAAACACATCAACACAGACCAAACACATCAACACAGACCAAACACATCAACACAGACCAAAGATATAACACAGACCAAACACATCAACACAGACCAAATATATAACACAGAGCAAAGATATCATATAACACATAACATAGCCGTTCTTGAGAAGAAGTCAAAAGTGTTCACGCCAATCAGATATAATGGTTGCCATTTTATATTTTATGTTCGGCATGAAAGCAACCATCTTGATTTTCGGATCAGCACTAGCACGAAAATTATGATTTCTCGTTTGGATTCATAACAAGAAATAATAAGTTTCGTGCTAGCGCTGATCCGAAAATTCAAGATGGCTGCCATTGCCCCTGATTGGGTGAGATATTTTTGACTTCTTCTCGTGAATGACTGAAGCGCGAATGGTTTTAACCTCGTTATAGATGTTTCTTATGAGATCCCAGACAAGTTCGTTCTTTTTACTATTGGTGCAAATCTGGAAATCCAAGATTGCTCCTGGTTGGCCGAGACACCTAGCTTCGACTTTTTATCGAGAATGGATGCTTCAATAGACTCCTAATTTGTTGCAAATGTTTTTTATGAGATTACTAACAAATGTTCATTTTTTTAGTGCCGATTCGAATATTCAAAGAAGGCTGTCTAAGCACCTGATTGGCCCTAGCATTTTTGACTTCTTCTCAGAAACACCTGCACTGATTGACTTCAAATGGCGGAAATATTCTTTATGAGTTCCCCAAAAAGTTATCTTACTTTTCATGATGATTAGAAAATACAAGATGGCCGCTCGAGCTTCTGATTTAGCCGCGACATTTTCGCATTTCTCTCAAGATTTCCTTATGTGGAAAATAACAATTTTTGTACAAATTTTCTTTATGAAATCCCAAACAAGTTCTCTTATTTTTGTGCAAATCAGAAAATCAAACATGGCTAACCTAACGTCAGATTTACTGAGACACTTTTGGCCTTTTTCACGAACGGCTACACCAAATTTTTTAAACAAGTGTTAATTACGTTTTGTTCCAATAGCAAAATCCAAGATGACCACGTTGCCCTCTGATTGGCTTAGCCATTTTTGATTTGTTCTCTTGTAAGCGTTAAGGCCCGATGGGCCTCTTGTTCATTATTTAAATACCTGTCAAATAACCATGAATAAATGTATAACCATGGTCTGCTATAGTTTTAACATGTTGAAATTGACATTATTCTAGTATCCAAATACATTTTAAACTTTATTTATTTTACAACATTTATGAAACAATTTATTTCAACTTATATTAATCACTCTTGTTGGCCCGGATATTAGCGCGCGAGGGGTCTTAATGTGGAAGGAAACCTGAGTACCCGGAGAAAACCGACGTGGTCCGGCAGGTGACCCCAACCTTTTAATGTCTGATCGGGGAATCGAACCCCGGCCGCTTTGGTGAAAGGCAAGTGCATTATCCACTGCACCACCCGACCAACCGGGTGATGCGTGGTCGGGTGGTGCATGCTAGCGCTATTAGTATCCAAATAGAACACCAGCACAAATTACAGCAGGTTCTACGAATTGTAAATCCCTAACGGTGTGATTAAATATATATATGCATATTGTTTAAAACTGGAAAAAAAAGTACTGTTTTCCACTATCATATCCTAAACATGTATATACATTGTATATATGCACAGCCGAGGTCACGTGACATAAGATGATAGTCTCGTTATTAAATATGAAATCGATAGAGAGCGTTGTTAGGGGAGATTATCGATCAGGACATTTACAGGTAGATCTTCAATCATTTACATTGCATCCATGGAACAATTTGCCTAGGAAAATTGGCAATATATAGATAGCGATCATATCGTCTACCATGTCTCCCCGGGGATCGGTACTAATTGTGGCGCCATTGAATATATACATTGCACGTGTGACGTCTCGCTTTAAGTTAAAGAGCATACAGGCATGTATTTGCATCACAATGTATTTGCTTCCATTCCAATAAGCAATTCACACGTTATGTCGAGTTCTAAAACAGGTTTGCCGATTTATAAGTATTCTGGAAGGATATCAAAGGATACTTAAGATTCTTTTTAAAATAATAAAAATAAAAATAAACTTTTGTAGAATTTATGACGGTATAAAACATAGTTACGTTAAAACATATTATCCAAGACCGGCCATCATGAATTATATTTTAACGAAATTGTGTTGCTTGTCAAAATGTATGTTAAAAAGGTGCATTTTAATTCCTATATTTATTTAATGAAGCAACAAAAAAAAGTACATGTCAAAACTTTGAAGCGTTTTAAACCAACGTTTTACCAAATGATAAACAGCCGTTTTGCGGGAACAAAGTAGTGTATTTTATGGTTACCATTTCCTTAAGCGGCAAACACCAATCGGAAACCAATCCTGAAATTCCGTCATAATTTGAATTAGATGTGATTGGTCTCCGATAAATATTTGGATTCTGTGTAACGAAATGATCAGATCATTTTCTGATAAGAAAACATTCAGGTGTAATACTCTTTGCAGTTATTGGTTATATAACCAGTTTGGTTGGTGGGTTTATTACTAGCTGTACAACTACAGTATCTGTCTCTTTCATTTTGTCGAGAACGAGGCTCTGCCGAGTTTTGGACTCTAAAAAAGCTTATCCAAAGAGTTTCTGTTTGTCTATCTTTATCAAACAGGGATGATTGGTTACTTTTCTTGTAACAATATGCATCAGTCATTTGAGTGAGTGTGACGTCACATGATTTTACTGTATAGAGAGAATTTGTAACGCCATCAACAAGTGCTTCACCAAACGGACCCAGAATTTGACTGTTATTATTCTTTCTATAGCAATTGTCCTCATAAGGTGGTCGTATCTTTATTTTCGCGCAGTGTTTAGTGTAGTTTTTATAGCGTAACCCTACTTGGCGATCTTATAACTTAATTCAAGTTATACCCACATGATAGACTTTCCATTTCATACTTAAAAATAAATAACTGAATAAAAAGAATGGTCGTAGCATTGCCTATGCTTTGTTCACCCGTTGTAGGCGTAGCCGAAAGTTTCATCAAACAGAACCGATAATACTGGCCTCCTTTGCGTTTGAATTGAATGTGATTACAGTTTTGTTTGTAAAGACAATCATTGCCTTGTTTTTATATTGTTCTCACCTGTAAGATAGCCACAATGTCGCAGTAACGAGTTTGGCAGGAAGACCCCGCCGAGTTAATTATGTCTTGTTCATTTATAAAAAATGATAATGATAACAACAATATCGTATTTTTCGGTTATGATGCTAATTATTAACCGAGGTAGAGTTCAAAGCGCGTTCCCCCGCCCACTCGGGTCGAACACTAAACAACTATTTTGGCGCGGTAACAGCAAAGTACAGAACTCTTATATAGTCATTGATTTGAATCTATTCAAACCTTTTAATTTGTAATTAGCAAACTTGCTAGTTAATGGCCGGAAATAAGCGACTTTGTTTCTGACACCTGAAAAGTATTTCGCAATGTTCGTTTTTTTCCGTTTCATTTAAATGGTTTGAAGCGACTTTGAGCAGAGTGGAAGCAATGCGGAAGCTGGACGTGGTTAACTGTGTTAGCCCATCCACTTCAGCAGTAGTTATGTCAACAGATACTTGTGTAATCCAAATAAAACGCATTAACGAAACTATCGATTGTGTCTGAGACGGTGTTTACATTTGTAAAATATAGCATGAAAGTCCTATACTGATTTTATTGACCATTAAAACTGGAACTGTTTACTTTAAGGTCTGGTTTCATTTGTAGCTATGTTCATTACATTGAGGATAAGAAAGACAAAAGTACAAAAATATTTTTTTTAACATTATATGTAAAATATTAATAACTTTTGGTGAGTGTTGTCTGAAGGTTGCTATTTTGAATCCTAGAATTTGTATAGTTTGTACTTTAATCTAATGGTTTCGAAATATCACAGGCCCAAATGTTATCCCTTTAATTTTGTTTGCTTAAACATTCTATCTGTTTTGAAGTGCAGATTTTAATACCTGATTACAATACGGAAGCATATTTAGAACTTAAGCTTAGCAACAGACAATGAAAATATTGACAGTTTACTTCTAGAACGACGAGAGTATTGATCCAAAACGTACCCGTACTATGTCACGCTTTATCGAATATTAAGGATCCCTACCCCACTGCAGGCAAAACAACCAGGTAGTTAATTCCCACAAACGAAGTGGGGACTTATTGGTTCTTCTTCTTCTTCTTCTTCTTCTTCTTCTTCTTCTTCTTCTTCTTCTTCTTCTTCTTTTTCTTCCGCCTTAAATTTGTCCGACACATTCCTCAAAAAACCGTTGAACGGAAATTAATGAAACTTTACGCAAGTGTTCGTTATGGTAAGGGGGTGTGCAAATGACCTTTCATTTTCCGATCGGTCAACCAAGACGGCCGCCACGGCCTCTGATTGGTCGAAATTCAATATTGCTCGATTTTGCTCAAATTTGGTATGTAGGTGTATTTTTGCATCTTTGAGATAATGGGGGCAGCTTGTGTGACTTCTGTAATGGTCCCACATTACAACTAGTACTTGCTCCACTTAAGTTGTTTGTAAGTACAGTAACCTCTGCTTAAGTTGGTTTTGGATAATCTGTAGAGCTACTGGGCCAGTGCACTACCGTTGCCCAGCCAGCTCGAATGGTAAGAACAGTAGTATTATAATCAGAGGACCAGGGTTTGAATCTTGGTCTTGCCCCGTTGCATTTGTACACTCAGAACACTCTTGTTGATTCGTTTATCTTTTTAGTTTTACTTAATATATTTTTCGTAAGACTAGCACAAGAAATGGTATTCTTTTCAGAAATGATTTATAATGGCTATAGTCATGGCTTGAACATAATATTTATTGGTACGAGGATCCTTAATAAAGAGAACATGGTACATCCTTCCCAAAAGAGTTTCTCACTAGAAAACACTGTCTGTGTCACGACTGGTTTGTTATGTTTGACCAGTTAAGTGACAATATACTGTGGATTAACTATATTTCTTTAGATATTTACAGCAGTTTCGAGTAAAATTGCGTTAAACATAGATTGCAAATTCCAATATAACGGAATATAAATGATAATTATTTTTTTATATGACGTAAGATAAATCCGTTCAGTGAAGCGCGAATAACAGCTAGCTAGATTTAAGTGTACGTGTTATAAAATCTACATTGAAACCGTGGAGCTCTTAATGAAAACTCAACAAGGGAGACAACTCCCATACATATCATTGTTAAAATCAATCGGGAACCGTCGGCACTCGTAAACGAGTAAATACGGAAAATGCCGACGGTTCCCGATTGAGTTATAATTTATCTAAGTAGAATATCAACATAATATCTACTTGTCCTGAATGACCTGTTATTAGGTAATGAGACGAAATGATCATTCAACTGTCACAAAGTTACATAAACCGTTCCCTGTTTATATCGATTCACTAGGAAGGAGTACCTGTCACCATGGAGTTACAACAGCATGCCGTTATTTGTCCAAAACCGATAAGGCATTTTTTTCTGAAAGTCAATATGAAAGGCACTTACATTTAAAAACGTTAGCGGCCACCCAAACGTAATATCTTCATCTCTCTTAAATTGTTTTGCAAGCAGTAATCAAGATGTCGTTACAAGCGATAAATTCAACAAGGGCTACGTCAAAACGACATTGTTTAACACAAATATACATAAAATAATAATTATATAAATAGAAAATTGACAGATAAAAACTCGATTCCCCTACATCTTTAGCATAAAATAAGTTATTAATTTCCCAACTCTTAATAGTATCTTTATGATTTGAGAATGCGTATTGAGTAATACTCTGTAGAAGCAATGTCTAAACGGCGTTCCTTGATCGAGCAGAATATCCGGATCACAGGAATAAAGGAAATCGCGCACAGGTATCGTCATAATGACGTGCTGGAGGATGTAAACTAGATGTAAAATATGAAAATTCAGCTTCCTGATGTAATTCAGAGCGTTTTACCTGAAGGACAATGAGAACTAGTTGATGAAGTATTGTATTATAATTGTTTAATTTCGCGGTTGTTTCGATCAGAAGAATTTCGCGGGGATTACATTTCACGCAGCATTGCCAGGAACAAAATATTACACTCACGAGGGTGGATTCGTATTTGGGGGATGATACTTATTTCATAAATGTTTTATCAAATAACGTGAGATACAATTTTAAACATTTTTTAAAACGGTTGTTTTATCTCATTATTCTACAGTAAAGGGACAAGTGTTTTCTGTTAACTTTGTATATTCATGGTATTAATATTTGTTGGGAACCGTCGGCACTTTCCGTAAACGCGAAAACACTTTTCGAGTCCCAATTGGACATGAAAAGGTATTGGGCAACCTGTCCGACTACCTCGGTTTTTTCTCCGGATACTCCGGTTTCGTCCCACATTATGACCCCCGCGCGCTACCATCCAGGCTAACAAGAGTGATTAGTATAAGTTGCAAAATCAATAAAGTTTAAAGAAATTCTTACCGTTACCCAATATAATTTTTGTTTTATCAATTGAAACTAGGAGCTCACACGAATTTTAAATTTTTTAAAGTAGATAATAAATTGCTCCGTCATGAGTCTAATTACAGCCTGTAACGACACAAAAAGTTTTAGTTTGGCCAAATAACATTCACAGCATCAGACAGGGAGAGTACCTCCTGTCGAGTGTTTTGTTGCCCTATACAACCGCGCATCAACCTATAATCACCAACATAAAACAGTTTAAATTGAACAAATAACATTATAATTTATAAATGTGATCGAGAATTCAAATATTATATATATATCTGGGCCTTTGATATTAACCAAATTACATTTTCTATAATGCTTTTTAATTAAATACTCAGGAAATGAGGGAAAAAACAAACATGAGTCCAATCCCTATCCTAAAGTGGTATATAATTATGGATATATTATGTAATTCTCTGACAAACTTCAACACAAATACAAATTAGTTCTATAAATTCTTATTACAGAAAGTGTTACACATTGAATGCTTAAATAAAAGAAAACTGTTACAACAAATATGTGAATTAAAGCCCGAACTCGTGTTAAAAAGAGGTTAATGACGTTAAAATCAACATAAGCCAATATCATTTACCTGCAAATATCAACACACCGTCACTATTCGTTTGACCAACCCTGTTACATTGCATTCATTTCAACCGGAGTCCATTTAAAAATATTGACAGATACCAAATTGGTTCTATTTTCAGCAGATTGCCCAATATGTTATATCAAATTCACTGTACCAAAACACAGTATTTATAAATCAAAATTGCTGGTCGTACCTCGTTGTGCCAGCAGGCTACGAATCCCAACACCGTGCATTTCATTGACTAACGATCATAGTTTTAATTGATTGCAGCTAACGGGGATGTCGACACAGAAGGGACTTGTGTAGTTGTCTCAGTCTCCAGGCCGGGACGTGACGGCAAGGTACACACAGGTGTGATTTAACGACCTTACTCGTGATTAGTTTACCTGGATAGGTCACTATCATCAAATAGGACATTTCAATTCCACTCCGATAGGACAATACAGGTATAGTACCAGTTTACCACAATAGGATGTTACCTGCATAGCGCCAAGTTACCTGGATAGGACGGTACCGGTTCAGTGTCAGTTTACCTGGATAGGACATTACAGGTATAGTGCAATATTACCTTAATGGGACGATACCGGTTAAGTGCTAGTTTACCTGGAGAAGAAGGCACCTGTATAGCGCCAAAATACCTGTTTGGGACGATACCGGT
This sequence comes from Chlamys rubida, assembly GCA_032359455.1. Classification (NCBI taxonomy): domain Eukaryota; kingdom Metazoa; phylum Mollusca; class Bivalvia; order Pectinida; family Pectinidae; genus Chlamys; species Chlamys rubida. Next base: position 6,581 of record JAUMHH010187750.1, on the reverse strand, counting down.
TTAGTGCTAGTTTACCTGGAGAAGAAGGCACCTGTATAGCGCCAAATTACCTGTATGGGACGGTTACGCTTTAGTGCGAGTTTACCTGGATAGGGCATTACCTGTATAGCGCAATATTACCTGAATGGGACGATACCGGTTTAGAGCCAGTTAACCTGGATATAACGTTACCTGTGTAGCGCCAAAATACCTGTTTGGGACGGTACCGATTTAGTGCCAGTTTACCTGGATACTGTGTGGCGCCAAAATACCTGTTTGGGACGGTACCGATTTAGTGCCAGTTTACCTGGAATGACACAGTACTTTTACCAGTGTACCAGAATATGTCGGGAGAGAAAATATGACGTCATATTAGTGTCATCATAACACATTACAGTGTCTGAAAATATTTACCGATGGTTCCAAATAATGAAATTCCAGGATGGATTATGTTGGAATTCGCTATCCCACTTCTTGTCGTTTCATCACTCAAAGGTATGGTATATGTATGTATACATTTTCTACGGTGCAGAGTTACTCTTACTTATGCGAAACTGGAAAAATTAACAAAAACTTGTCTTGAGTTATTTGTTCCGGGTTAAATCGTTTGATGACGTACATGTGAAGAAATATGTACATTATTTTGCTTTATTTGTTAGTAAGTCTATTCACCTTCCAATGTACAGTAAAAATGTTTTATTAAATGAATATTGTGGTGACACAATCTGTCAGAGTAGTTAAATCCTATTTAGAACTCTAATTAATTGGTACGGGTCTGACTGATATCGTATTTAGATTTCTACTATATATACCTGTCCTGTTTTTACAATAACGTAATTGCATAATATACAATCGAGCGTAACGTTCCCGGATTTGAAGGAAGCTATTATGACGGGTGTCCACATATGACGTAAGAAGTGCCTGTCCTTCCGGAGCTACAGTTTACACTTCCGGATGTATAATTTCGAATCCATATCCTCTTCAGGATTTGTTGGGAGAAGAAAATCATGTTCTGTTCCGTTTTATTTTGGCGCTGTATTAGTGCCTGTTGTCGTCTCTTCGCGTCGATTTTGAACTTGGAATTTGTCCTTGTGCTCTAACGCTGTGGTCAATACTTTCTTCAGTTTATTTAAATGAGACACAATTATTGACGAAATACATGGCACACCTACAAAAGCAGAACCTCCTTGGCATACAATCCTTTACAGTATGAAAGGTTGGTAGAATTCAGGTGTTCAGAAGAATGTTTGAGGTGGGTCTAGTGTAAATGTATCGGTGTAAGAGTACTATAGTGTAATGATGTTCGGTGTAAAAGTTCTGGTGTAACTGTATAGGTGTGATATGGAGTGTGGCATGACTGTATTGGTGTAATATTCCTGAGGTGTAAATGTATCGGTGTAAGAGTACTATAGTGTAATGATGTTCGGTGTAAAAGTTCTTGTGTAACTGTATAGGTGTGATATGGAGTGAGGCATGACTGTATTGGTGTAATATTCCTGAGGTGTAAATGTATTGGTGTAAGAGTACTATAGTGTAATGATGTTCGGTGTAAAAGTTCTTGTGTAACTGTATAGGTGTGATACGGAGTGTGGCATGACTGTATTGGTGTAATATTCCTGAGGTGTAAATGTATTGGTGTAAGAGTACTATAGTGTTATGATATTCGGTTTAAAAGTTCTGGTGTAAATTTATTCGTGTAAGAGTACTATAGTGTAATTATGCAACTGTTTTCGTACTGGTGTGAGTGTAATTTTATCAAGGTTTTAATGTGTTAGTGTAAAGATCGTTTGATGTATTGTTTATAGTGTTATATTTACTGACAACATTCACCGTCACTCACACATCCTTGTAACATCAACTCGAGGCTATCATCTCGTAACCATAGTTCCCAATGGAGGCCAAATCACACACCCAATAAGATATAACTCCGCGGTTTTTCCAATTGTATTTTCAATGTGTGGCTACAAAAGTAAACCCTTTCCATATTTACATTACCATAATTATGAAATATCAAACAGTTTTTTTTTTTTTTTTTGAAAATATCTTTTAACGTATTCAAAGACATACTGAAGTCAATAATATACTTCTTGCTTTGGTTTGTAACCCTCCGATCCATTTGAGGAAGGAGTGGTCGTCAAACGATAGGCTGTTCCAAATTGTATGCCTACCGGAACAACAAGAAAGTTGACCACTTGCTTTGGAAATATCGGTTGACATTAACGGATATGATTTGAATATTTGTATTAAAGCGTCCAATAATTAGTGTTAGTATAAGGATGGTCAATATATATATATGTAAAAGAATTATGCTGAACTAGTTCTAGTTTTGGTGCACGTGTAAGAGCACCTGTATTTCCGGTAGATCGAGTGACGTCATAATTTTGCTTATTAAAGATGACACATGTGATTGCACCATTACAATTTGGTAATTGATACGGTATGTCAAAAATGAATTACGCTTCACCACAAAGCTGTTTCGTCCTTCTCTAAGACGGCTTTATATATTGAATGTAGGAACACTAATCTAATAAAGATATCTTGACAATTAAGAAAAAGTCTATTTTATACATTTCCACCTGACAAAGGTGTTACTGAATTGACAGGAATTATCTCCACAATAGTGTCGATTAACGTTGCGCCAAACCATTTGATTATGACATCACCATGTCTTTCCATCATGGCGTCACCGTTAACGATCACCTATTGTGATTTCCACAGTTACCCAGTTAAAATCTTCGAATACGATTATGACGTAATGGCAACTAGGGAGAATATAATGAGCAGGTGAAAACTTCAATAAAATGCCTCCACGTGCGTCCGGAATGTTATCAGCATGATACGGCACGTCGGTAATAATAGTAAAAAGGCATTTCAATTAACGAGCTATTCTTAGTTCAAAAATATGTATCATCTTAATGATTATTTTCAAACATGTAAATGCCATTTTCTTATTCAATTCTAAAAGCAGCATTTTTCATATTCCCTCTTTTTTATCAAATTAAAATCCCAAAACATCTACGTCTTAGTTTTCATGATTATACGTCAGCAAATACGTAATATCGACAGTGCAGACAAAGAATGTATATCACAACACATAACAAGGAGACATATAGAAAATTAAATTGGAATCTTAATTACAATTTATCAATCTTGATACGATCAAAATACATCAAGTTAAAAATGTAAATAGTGTTTTTTTTCGTAATTAATTAACTGAAAGTACGATATTCATGTCCCGTGGTTCAAAATCGTCTCCTTTAAAGATTATAGCATACAAAGACAAAAATCCGTTGATTTCGTTTTATTAATACCGAACACAGGGTATTATATGCGGAAATAATTTATCTGGTGTCACTTGCTGCTAAAATAAATATCCTCATACAGAAATAGAAAAAGTCGATTGAATCCAATCTATTTTATCGAGCGATAGTCTGTTGTATAGTAAACAGTGTTTGATTTATCCTCAGCATTTATTAATATGTGCGACACACTAGGGTGGATTTAAACAACAGACCTCCCCCATTTCACCCCGGGTGTACTTAGTACAAACGTGTGCATAGTCCTTACGAATGATCCTATCTTTGTATAGGGTAGAATCTATCATCGATAATGTACTATTCATAGTAAATAATTGCTTTTCGATATGTCTTTTTTTAGTAAATGTACCTAAATATATCTTACCTGGGATCGATACAACCTGGTAGGTAGCACATCCTACACAAATATGTATCATTACTCATTTACATACAAACGTTAAGCTATTTTGGTTGTTAATTATTTTATGAACTGAACATAACAAACGACCGATGTTTTAACAATTAATTGTTATTACTTGTTCAAAAATTAATGACGGAATTATAAAAATGTTAAAAGATTTTTTTCTGATAATCGCTGTTCTTTCGTTGTCATCCTATACTCAATTTTTGTAAATTAACGGCAGGGATATAATTATATAACTTTGAAACAAATCCAGGTGCTCACGTGTTTTGTATCAATTGTGTTGGCATTACGGCTTGGCAACGCAAACAATTCAATTAAGAAATCGGAGCTGTTTGATTTTCAAACAGACTCCATGATGTCGAAAAACTAGTCCCATTTCATAGGCTAATGGATGAAATGAACAACTCCACTTGAAATGGATACGAACACGGCAATATTGTCAAAGGAGACAATGCATTATTCATCGGCCACTGTAGCATACCTGGCTAGTGGTGCGGAACAAAGAGACAGAAGAGTGATCAGAGTGCGGATGGATGGCCAAATATTATTTCGGTAGTCAAAACAGCAGTAAGTCTGACTAAGCCGACGTTTGTGTCACTAGCTTCGTAATCTACTTGTGGGATTACCATTTCGTGTCACTTGTCTGTCGGCATTTCCATTGGTGATTGTTTTAATGAGTTACAAAAAACCCAGGTGCTAAGCAGGTTGATTGCTGTAGAGAAAGTCGCGAGGGACTATATGTACTGTGTCTGTGTGCTGGGCCGGTTACATGTACACGAGGGACTATATGTACTGTGTCTGTGTGCGGAGCCGGTTACATTTACTCTACTTTAACGACGCTTATTGATTCAGAAAAGAGTTTAATCTCGTGGAAATACCCGTAGGATTGAAAAGTTGTTCATCTTGATAAAACGACACGTAGAGGTACTGCGTAATTAGATATATTTGTTTGGCGTTTCAACACCTCGGATGGAACGTATTTACATATACACATGTATAACTAAACTGGAGTAATTTTGTACAGGTACAGTATACGTATTTTATAGACACTGTATATTAAGTATATCTAGTAGATTTTATAGACGATGTACATAAAGTCAACATATTACAATATTTTCAAATTCTATTTATTGAGTACATGTATTGTTTCTTATATACGCTGTGTTTTAAGGATCCCCGTACCACTACAAAAACTGTAACTATGCATAGGAACTGACATAACTTTACACGAACCTTTGATAAATCATTTCTGAAAAGAAAACCATACCTCGCAGGACTGATATGAAAAATCATAATGAAAATGAAACAAAATATAATCAACAATAGTGTTCTGAGGGTAAATCGTTAAGCGAGGCCAGACCGGGATTCGAACCTTGGACTTCAGGTTGTTATACTGCCGCTCTAATCGTCTGAGCTACCCGATCGACGGAAACGTCATGGCCCAACTGTGCTACATGTACAGTTATATCCAATACGATAGTAAGGGGAGGTTACTGTATATATAGGAAAACCCACAGTGTAGTGGGACAGGGATCCTTAAGGGGAGGTTACTGTATATAGGTAAAACTACAGTGTAGTGGGACAGGGATCCTTAAGGAAGTTAAGGGGAGGTTACTGTATATAGGAAAAACCACAGTGTAGTGGGACAAGGATACTTAATTATTAGAACTCTTACCTCTTAAAATCCATTACGTTCAAACATAATAGACAATATAACATATTGTGTTTTTGTCCTAGAGTAAATCTATTAGTATTATATAGACGATGTGCGTTCAACATATATTCCGTATTTGCGTTAATTCATTTTTATTTTCATTGTAGATGGAAATATTATCGGTTATCAAATAGACGTATAAGAATTATATTTTGCTATGAAACTGTTTCCCGCGGAACATGAAAGAAATGGTAGCGGTATCGTATATCACAGTGACACGTTGTTCAAGATGGATACCCGGAAAACCTTTGTACATCCATGAAAAGTGTGTAAATAGAAAAAACAACTGTTAAGATAACGAGAATATTAAAAGAAATGACGACTTTGATCGTAGAATACTACAATATGAAGTATATTTCACTCAGGATTGTACGCACAGCGGTGACGTACGAAACTATCTGAATCATGGAATTTATTAAACGTGACAGAGAAACTTCAAAGAGCAAGAAATCTGACAAAAGGGTCAAACTAAACATTGGAGGAGAGATATTCGAGTCCTGGATTTCAACTCTAGAACGAATACCAGGGACTCGCCTGGCCCTTTTAGCACACCTGCAGGAGGCAGACGAGTCCTGGGATAAAGAGAGGGATGAGTTCTTCTTTGACCGCCATGCTGGTGCTTTTATATCTATCCTCCATTACTACCGGACTGAAGAGCTCCACGTGGACCAGAACATCTGTGGGAACATCGTCCGAGGGGTGAGTTCTTAGACGATACCTGTAGGTTAGTCCGAAATAACTTACTAGCCCCTTTAAATTCCTTTTTACATCAGGGGGAAATAGTTAAAATGTCCTCCATATATAGGGTCCCTTCGGAAAGCCAGTCCATCCGTGTATGGGAACTATGTGGACATGCTCCTGCACACAAGAAAGTATTAAGGAAATGCTAACCAAACCCATCTGGCAGTTTATTTTCGAAGAAACCCTACAGAGGCCGTTCTCACTATCTCCGCCCTGAAAGGGGATATAATAAGTTATTCCAGACTAACCAGTGTGTTTAATATACTGCTTTCTCTTACTCCAGACAGGTGTATCAACGCTTCTCCCGGAGTGAGATTAATAGAATCTTCCCCCGGTGTGAGGTATGGATAAGGTCATTCAAACCCAAGGGATAAAATAATGATACACAGATACACAGATACACAGATTGTATTCTGACTATAGGAAT
>JAUMHH010187739.1:0-14389 GCA_032359455.1 Chlamys rubida | reverse complement strand
GGTTCAATTAGAGCATGCACGCACTGAGAGGGTGCCGCAGGGAGAATTTCAAACCGCAGAAAGTACGATATCAATAGATCACTCGATCATGTATAACGATGATTGAGCTTAAGGTGATGTTGGAAGATTATTTTGATTCATAATAAATGCATGAACTTGTATTCCAGAGAGGCTAGGTGAATAAAGTGAGAAGTCACCTTCCCTCCTCGGCTGGAATCCACCGACAGCTGCCGCTAAAACGTACGGCTGTACAGTTAAGGACTTCTCCATTACGGATTAAAACGCTAAGAAAACATTGTCGTTAGTCAATTTCTCGACATGAATTGATCATGAAGAGTTTTGTAACAAGGTTACAAAATTTGTAACAAGGTTACAAAACACCTTACTTCACTAAAGTGTCCCTTTAAGGATAGTTAATTACAGGGATGCGTGATAGCCAATTTACCAAAGTTAATAATCAGATGTGATTTTGTTGAAATAACAAATAAACAGGGAAACACTCTAATTAGGTTTCAATAATCTATACACCTTTATCTACAAATGTAATGATAGCTATCTGTCCAGTATCTTCGAATCGTGAACAACAGATCAATGTATTTTACTTCAAACACAATAAACAGTCGTCGAGTGTACAAATCTGACATGTAGAATAATTCGCCTGTTCACGCCAGGTAATGTCTGCCCACAACATAGGGGTTTTGACCCTCAGCTACTGTATATTTCGATAGAATACTAAATCACGTTATCCTGGCGCGTTTGGATTGTTACAGCAAAAACAAACAAATAAAAACAAAATGACGGTCGGACCATTCAATATCTAAAAGGTAATTAATTTAATAAGTATCACACTTGGTTTTTTGTTTTATATACAAATTAATTAAAAAGGTGACGTTTGCGTTTATTTACTCTTTAAACGCATGTTATGCATAAAACAACAAATGATCTGGTAAAAAAAAAATAACTTCACCCTGATGCATTAAAGTCTTGCCCCTGAGTTTGGAAATTGATGAATTAGTGAAATTTAATTTTAAAAGTCCTTTATAGCAGAGTTAAGAACTTTATAAATTGAAATAACCTGATCACTGGTACGAAATTAATACACATCTATTCAAAAATAAACAATATCGACGAAGAAAACCAAACGACGAAAATAATTAGTCTACTTTTTTGGCCATTTTCTTTATTAAGGACTCCCCGGTGTTCAGAAGTTGCGAATATTTGTCATAGGATTCAAAGCAATCACATTTAGATATATGGAAGAACAATACACATACAATGGTAAAACTACAAAATAATGTTTCAAATATCTAATCAAAAACTTGATTCAACGTATAATAAATACAGTGACATGCATGTGTTTCCGCCATGCAGTACCAAAATGGCATATTAAAATTATTTTTAAAGTATAATGAATCTTGAAAATGAAGAAAGGTAAATCCTTCGGAACTACGTAAGTATACTTTGAAGGACTTGCCCATGTGCTCAGTCTCGGTGGTGTTGTAACAGTTGTTCGGGACTTTAACAAAGTTTCAAATGTAAAAGAAGATGAAGCACTTTTAATGCTATTCGTCGTGAGAAATTTGGTCTACATAAAGTTATTGCAGCAGTATACCCGATATGAAAACATATTGACGGATTGCAATTTGGTGGGAATGAATATGATTCTCACCATTGAAACCGTTGAGAAAGTTTAGTGCATTTGAAGTGTATATGCGATCTTAAAGGAAGCAGTATTAAAAGAGAAAATATAACTCATATACACACACAAACCAAACATTCCTATGTTCATTTAAGAAAGCGCGAGGTTTTGGTCGCCGAGGAAAACCGGAGTATCCGGAGAAAAACCATTAACCTTGCTCAGAGAAATAATGTTTATTGACCAGTAACTTGCGACTACCCCGCGTAGGCCTTGAATTCGCATTCAAGTGTTGGAGGACTAGCAATCGTAGACGGTCACACGCGTGAGTTGTTAAACTCGGCCACCGCGGCCCCACCCAGAATAGGTTGGTTTGTCGGTTTGGTTTAATTTTGTATAACGTCCTATTAACAGCTAAGGTAATTTAAGGACGTGCCTCCACGTGTGCATTATATGCGTGTTTGCGTGTGTATGCAGGAGACAGTGTATGTTAGTGTGCTTGCCTTCTTGTGATAGCGCGGATATGATGCCGACTTTATAGTGCTACCTCACTGCAACATACTGCCGAAGACACCCAGCACAGCATTCCGCCCAGTTACATACTGACAACGGGTGAACCAGTTGTTGCCATTCCCCTAAATGCTGAACGTTAAGATGGGAATACCAACTACCAATTTTATGGACTTTGGTTTGTCCCGGCCTGGGGACAGAACCCATTGCCTTCCTCATCTGGGTGAAAGCTCAACATTACAGCCAAAACTGAGGTGTTGCCAAGCAATGCGCTAGGAAATAAAAGTTAGTTAGAAGTAGAAAGAAAGATAAATATCCCAAATATTACAATCGGTGCAGCAGATTCATGTGGTAATCGGGGTTTAACGACAATAGCTCGGATAAAGTAAGGACATGCGTGCATGTGTGTATGTGTGCCAGAGACAGGGTATGTTGGTGTAATTGCTTCCGTGAGATAGCGCGGATCTGATGCAGACTTTATAGTGCTATCTCACTGAAATACCATGCCTAAGGCACCCAGCACAGCATACCGCCCGGTCACATTATACTGACAACGGGTTAACCAGTTGATGATATTACCCTAAATGCAGGGATAACAACTACCATTTAAAATACTTTAGAATACCCCGGACTGGTAACAGTACCCATTGCCTTCCTCACCCGGGCAAACATTCAACATTAATGCCAAAAATGTGGTATTGCCAAACAAGTTGCTAAATTAGAATATTATTGCAATGCGTGAAGCAGATTTATTTTGGTAGCTTTCTGTCCCAAAATACAGGGCACAAAAGCAAATCCCCAATTCTGCAGAGGGTTCTTACATTAGTCGCCGCAAACAATACCTGCGCTTTGGGAAAGAGCAAGTGTTTTCTTTTCGCGATCCCCCCTAATAGGCCTGCTGTATATCACTGTATATGTATCGTAAGAGGCAACACATGTACGAACTCTACGGTGCCCTTTACTTAAACCAAAAATTGATCTGCTACGTACCTTCATTTCTTTTCTCTCCTATCTATTTTTACCTTTCGGCAATGTCTCTATGAACACCCAGCTTCATATAGCCCCAGCAGTAACACAGACGTTATATTCCAATCAAACATTAAAGTAAACAAATCAAACCCACATAGCCAAACGTGTTTGGCGATCTGCCTTTTCATTACCTGGTATCCCCCACAAGTCCGGGAACCAAGCATAATGTTATTTTACATTTGGAGGTAATACTATGTAATAATATTAATATTTTACTAATAGAAATATTCTTCATTTTGTTGTTACGAAGACACTGTAGATTAGATAGGGAATCAGAGTAGATGATTGACTTATTAAGGTTGTTATTGTTTATATTAGTTTACCTCTTGCGTTTTTAATTGCAAAATCTGGTACTTTTTGCGATAATTCTTGTGGGCACTTGTAGCCGTTAAAGTGATCTTATGGATTGTAAAATATAAAGATGATTAATCCGTAATCCATTTGACGTCGTACATATTTATTGATAACGTTTGTACAATTTCTTTTTTCAAACGGTGACGTTTCCATAAACAAAGCCGAGAAAAATGACCTTGTGCGAAGGGAACTAAAATTTCGCTGTTCCACGCCGATACTTTAAATATTTCATAATGACGAAATGAACATAGAGATGTTGAAAGAGGCAAAACACCAAACTGCAAGTTCCAAAAACGACTATTCGTTCACCAGCGCCCGAGTTTCATGATCGGTAATAGCACGGAGGACTAACTCGTCTGAATGTCTAGACTTTCTGTGAAGACGTTTTGAAAACCGCTTAGAGATGGGGAGCCTGTTAGGGGTGTTTTATATTTACAACTAACACACGGCAGATACAGTACTAATTTCGTCGGGATATTTTCACTTTTCATAGATGTAATTTATTTAAGTAAATGTAAGTTATACAGTCTATACAATTTTCTACACTGAAAAAATGCCCACTGCAGGTTATCTGATGAAGCGAGAAATGTGACAAAAATTTCCCCAAAATACTTTTAAAAATTGCGGGCTGTGAAATATCTCTCATACGCAAATCGTGTACATCTTAATCATAAACTGAGCGAGTGTCTCTGCAGAATTGGATAGTTATTTCCCAGAGGACACTCTATTCCCAATAATTTTCCTACATAGAAAGGCATTAAACTTGCATGTTAATGGCTATGGAGACGAACAGTATAAAAAGGTCTCCCTTATTTGGTTCAGGATGCATTATTGAAAAGATGGATGCCCAAAGGAATGACATCAAAAACATTAAAAAGAAAAGAAAAAAACAAGCAAATCCTTAAATAATTAAAACATAATTTTTTGGGCATTAACAAACAGTCCTCTTGACAAAAGTCACAACAAATCCTTTCAATACATGAATGAATCAAACACTACTATTTATTTATAGTTTGTTAAAACATGATTGTCACTTAAGTATGGTTTACTACTAGGACACATTGCAATACTTACCATCACAGGTGTTGCATACAGTCGTCTACGAAGGATAATTGTAGCCGAATTGAATGGTTTTAAATGTTTCTTCTACTCTCCAATCACCGAAAGGGAAGACCAATTTAAATTTAGAAAATAACAAATCTTTAGCAAAGCAATCAAATTCGGTTTTCAATATCATGTGAAGATATATCTGCAGTTACTACATGTATATAGCTATATATTGAGCTACTTCAAATCGCTACCACAGTTCAATACCTTTATGAAGACTTCCTACAGCCGCAAAGTCATCGCGTGTAAAATGATGTTCCACTGAGCTAGTTGTATATATGTCCTTGTCATGTAACATCGGCCCACGAAAAGCGCGTATTGGCTTATGACTATTTGCTAAATTTTATCGGTAAACGCTTGACAGTATCGCCCTACGCGGTATTATAAGGAGCGAAAGAGCAAAAGCAAGAGCTATCTGATCAGTCTATTTTCCAAAAAGGGATACCTAAAGGCTCAGGATTCATAATTTAAAGGTTGCATACCCCAAAATTTGTCGTCAAAGACACTAAAAATACCAACTTTCTACAAAGCTCTAGAGGTCCAGTTTCTCATAAAACTCTGAATATTTCTAAATATAGTACTAAAAATTGTAAGACTTGCAGTATACTTATTACTGTAAGCACTTGCAGAAGTCCTCTCGCTTAAACAATCATTATACAAGAAGCTTTGAACCCCTAAATATAGAAAAAAAAAATTATATCATTACTTTAAAATATGACTATATTATGAACTCTGGAAGGACAACACGGATAACCCGGATGATATCCACAAACTCGAGGGGAAGACCTTTAGCCCGACAATCGGCAAAACGATGACCAAGAAAACTTTTCTTTTACATTTTCCAAAAACATTGAGAATGATATTGTGAGAATGATTAAGTTTCTACTTGTCTATCGTTGAATTTAACGGCAATTTGTTTTCTATTATCCTGTTTTGTTCTGTTTTATTTATTTATTTATTTTTTGTATAATTTGTTCCGGGTTGACATTTTTACATTTTTTGCTTTTAAAGCAGGGAAGAATACATATACCTCCTTAGGAAGCTACCTACCTACCTACCTGACCAGTCGAGCAGTAGTTGGAGTCAAAGGTCTCCATCAGAGAAAAAAATATTTCTTACCTCCAAGCTTTCTTATCTAAGCACTGTGATAAGTATAGAGCATAGCTTTCCCGATAGATGGAGAGTGTCAAACATTGAATAGAGAGTGATTCCTGTCTTTGTCGCCATATTCATAGTTTACTTTTGTAGCTTAAATGGTGCCTGACTTTGCTGGTTAATAGTCCTAAGTCGTCTATAGGGATGCTAGTTGTGTTTTAATACCGGCGACTGAAACTATCCGGCACTGATCACGGTTGATGTATCTTTGTGTATCTATAACAAGTGATTGTTGGAATGATTTTTCCACAACTATCCTTTGATGCTGTATCTTTAATCGGCCGAAACAATGAAGGACGTTCGTACTTCTGTAGGATTTGTTTACATTCGACGAACCGTTAATATCATTTGATTGAGTGATGATTGATTCATGGGATGTCTTTGTTTACCTACATCACGTTCGTTTTACATATTTCATTACAAAATCGCAGCCGGTGTCATGTACATCCTAACCAAATCTCAGTGAGGCCCAAGTACATGATGGAGTTTGCAAATGGGGCAAGCGTGCGACAATCAAATGACAATGCTTAACATATGAATGCGTCACCCTGACAAAATACTAGCCTCTTCCTACCGACTCGGCTTTAAAGATTTTTCTTTATCTCATTTGTAGATTTGTAAGACTAGGAAACTAGAAGTTCCGGGTTCGACTCCTAGCGGAGGTTTGGAAAACAATGATGACCTTTGTTACAAATGAATGAGCCAAAGTTACACTGGCATAATCGCTTACATAAGCTGTTATCATTAATTATCATTAATCATCTTTTCATACTTAATTTGATTCCTTCTTGGAATACTTTCTTTGTACCTTTTTCAATGGTCTCCATACTTATCTACCCTTTGTTCGTATATTGCCATGCTTTTATCAATTCAGGGTTCGAATAAGGTTTTGGTGACTTCGGTATTCTTTTTGTCAGTGTTGGGTGTATCGTCGGGTTTACACAAACATCCGCTTTACCCCATATAGGCATTTGACCCTAAGTCTGGCTTATCCCGGTAACCCTTATCCTGAATTGCTTTTTAAATAGCCCAGAATAACTTCATAAGTCCTAAATAAACAGATCAGTCATACGGTAAATTGAAATTCTCATTTTTATTTATCTTTCTGCGTCAACCTACTATAATTTTCAATAATTGATTCCTTACGTAATATTTCTCGTGATAATTAAACGTAACGCTGTGGTTGAATGCTGGATGACTATAAGTCCCGAGGTTGGCCGTTGTTTAAATGAAATCAAAGATAAAGAGAAATAATATCTGCAGTAGACAAAGTTGTTGATTTCAACGTTCAGACGGGTTTTATATGCACCTTGCTTTTTTTGCTGTATTTCAACAGATTTCAGAACACGGATATTCATTATTTTATCTTAAGTACCGCCGGGAGTTATAAATAGCCTAAATGGCTAAACGGGACAGTAAAACAAATCTTACTTTTTTCGAATAGGTGATTGCTCCCTTTATAAGTGATGGACTTGCATTTAAATGTTATTGTCCGGTTGATTATATGTTAATTCCGAACTATTTAAGTGTATTTTCATCAATCTATTTCAAATCCTGTTACTGTTACTATTAATAAATTCTGTTTACTTTTTGGAATAGGTTTTTTGGACGACGAAAACTTTATGTTTCCTTTTCCTGTTAAAACGGCCTGTCCTCAGTTTCATCCACAACATTGCTGACCTTATGGCTTTAACCTCCCAAAATGCAACAATACAACTATCAATTAGGCATATTTACACCAACACCACCAAAGAGTACATGAGCTTAACAATGTCTATCAGTACACATCATTTTCAGCCTTCTCGTGTTTGACTTACACCTTCTTTGTGATAGTGACCTGTCAATATAGTCACATATATATATATATATCAATATATATTTAAATGTTCCTTTCTAACGTGACTTTATGGTCTATGTTTCTGAAGTTGGCTATCAGTGATAATGCAAGCTTTTATAGACGATAAACGAGTCCTGTTTAAAGATAAATATCACAAAACGACGAAATCCAAATTGTATAATTGATAATCATACAATTATAATAAAGAAACCACATACATAGTTAGCAACATGGTGATCGTGTTGTTTCCATGTCACAAGGCACCATATTATAGATTCTACTTTATATAACTACATATCTTATACACACTGAATGTCGTTCTTTTAGGTTTTATGTAGGTCCTGGTCTTTGAATGGCGCTTACAAATGTGGAGTTTTACCAAAGCAATGCAGTTTACTCGAAAGCGTACCATGTCAAAATGTACTAAACATAAAATAATTATTTTTCTTATATTGAAATCGGCGAACAGGGTTGCAATGATTCTTGATATACGCCAGTAAATATATTTCAAATAATTATAAGAGAAAAGGTAACATTGATTTGACATGTGATAACACAGCTACATTTAAATATTGCAAAAAATAATAAAGAAACACTTCTAATATTTATAAACTTGTTTTTTTCTGAAATTCCAAAATTACAACAAAAATACATAGCAATACTTACCATCGCAGGTGTTGTGCATATAAACGTCTTAGAGCGTCTTCTGAGGCTGGGATTGAATTGTTCAAAATATTTCCGCTCCTCGCCCATTTAACTGGAAAGTGACATTTAATTCATATTCATTTAAAATCCTTGAGAAATATTTAAATTTGTTTTTCAATAGTCTTTAAACATTTATCTGCAATTATTATATAGCTATATGTCCATTCACTTTGAATAACGAGCACAGATCAATGCATATATGAACACTCCCTACAGCAGCAACAGTCGTTGATCTATAATTATGTTGTTAAGTACACGCCAGGTAATATCGGCCAACGAAAGGTGCGTTTTGCCCAACGGCTGGTAGCTAACTATATCGCTATAACGCTAGATCGTATCACTCTTCGCGGCGAGAGGGCAGACAAAACGGCTATCGGATCAATCTAGATTCCTAAACATACTTTAATATGTATCGTTCTGGCGATGTTTTTTTGTTAATTTGCAATTGTAACTGATAACAAGTTTACTTTTGTCTACTCTTCCAGCGCATGAAGCGTGCAGAAAGCTAATCATCTGGTAATAACGGATCTCCAGGAATCAATATTCATTCGCTTGAACGGTGATGGTGTCGCATGCGTAGCGAAGGCAACATATAGTTGTCACTATGTCGGTGTCATCGTCGGTATAATTGTCCGGAAATTTAAGAGGTTTACGTGAACTAACTCCTGCAGAATGGTTTCTTTTTTAAAGTTACCGTGCCGCAATTTCACAAATTCCATACACACTTTAAGTATATTGTTTTTGAAAGGTTTAAACTTTCAGTGACTTATATTTATTGCACGGATATGCGAAGCCTTTCCCGACGGCTACTAATCTCACCTGTTTCTGATGCCAACAGCTTAACGAGTTATCAGATTTCCATAAAACTTGACGACTCACTACCAAATTTCTCCGCTTAAACTTTGTTTCCAAGCTAAAAATCCGATAAGAAACACAATGTATCAATAAAACAAGTGCACACTAATCAGAAGGTTTGAAATATCATCTGTTGTAATAGTACTGTTTCAAATAGGGAGGGCGATAAATAGGGAAAATACGAAAAGAAAGAAATGTATCGGTAATATGGAAATAAATCAACTGATATAGAGCGATGCTAGCTCTTTTATCGATTTTTGGGTTCATAGGGCAATATACATATTGCAATACAGATACTCTTTATCATCAAATGACGATTTGTCAATATGATAATGTGGAGTATACATGGTTATTGACCATTGTAACATCAAATTCTCTTCTTGTAAGGAGATAGCGGTTAAATGGTGGTCCTAGTCGCTGATATTTCTAGAAAAAAACGTTTTCGTGTCCGTCAATGTGACAGGCCTGGACAAAGAAAGAGACCATAATTTGCTTCCTTTGTACATTTTGTGTAGTTATGTTTATTCTACGTATCAGATAAGTAAACACAATGTAGCTCGTGTGTTTGTGTATGCTAATGGACTTATCGTAATTGTATCGTGTCTAATATATATTATATTTGTACAATTCTTATTCGTGTATATCTCTATGCTTTTCGAGATCCACAGCTACTCTATCAACATCCGATTTGTCTTTTAAATTAACCAGGTTGTTGACAAAGGTATGATGGCCAGTGTAGATCTGTTTATCAGCCAGACAATTTAGTGAAGAAGATCAGAGTTTGTGGCTCAGTGAAGGCACGAATAATAAATCTTCTTTCGTTATTTGTATTTTAGTGTAAGGTATGTGTTTCAATCAATAACCCATATAAGCAGTTAAGGCGCACGAACATATGCATGATGCATGCTAATGAGTTATTTCGTCATTTATTTTAACAATTTTGTCAAAAACTAGCTTGGTATGATATTGTCGTCTTTCTACTTTGAGTTGAATTAAACACTAATATAGTTCTGTTATCAAAGAAAAAATGGACTTGACTGAATGTTGTCGTATGCCTGCAGCCATAATGTTGTAGTTTTGGCTTGGAAAATTCTGCCGAGTATGGGCCACATAACCTTAAGTCCAAACATTTGTGTTATCTACTTATTACAAGCAGATGATCTAACAATATCGTATTCTAATTTTAATTGCGGAAGACCATAACAGATTATGATGCAAAATCAGAAAGTACATCTACATACGAAATTTAAGGTTTGCTTTGGTTTTATTCTGCTTAACGTCCTATTAACAGCCAAGGGCATTTAAGGACGTGCCTCCATGTGTGTTGTGTAAGCGTGCATGTGTTTATGTGTGCCGGAGACAAGGTATGTTGGTGTACTTGCCTCATTGTGATAGCACGGACCTGATGCCGACTTTATGGTGCTATCTCACTGAAAGACGATGCCGAAGGCACCTAGCACACGTTTCGCCCGGTCACATTATACTGACAACGGGTGAATTATGTTTCATCACTCCAAATCCTGAACGATAAGCAGGGAATAACAACTACCAGTTTTAAGAACTTTGTTATGACCCGGCCTGGGGACAGAATGTCGAACATTTGCCGAGGTAAGGCCTTCCTTACCTCGGCAAATGCTCAACATTATAGCCAAAAGCGACGTGTTGCCAAGCAAAGAGCTAGGTAATAAAAGGTAGTTAGATAATGCAATGGGTGCAGCAGATTTATTTTGGTCGCTTTTGTGTCCCGAAATAGAGGGCACAAACAAATCCCAAAATTATGCAGGATTTCCCACATTAGTTGCCCCTTACCATACTTTTTCTCGATCCCTGACCTGCAGGGTTGTACGAAATTTAAGCCGCATTTAATTATATCTACATTTGAACAAAGTGGACAAATCGCATAACATTGGTCTCTACCTATTTTCAACCCCTTGTTGTCTCGGCATATCAGAGGTTGTAGCGGCTATGTTTGATGAGCATATAGACGCATACATATCTATATTCAAGTTGTTTTGGTACTTTTAGGAAACTTCCGGAAACCATTTGGCGGGGTTGTTTAACATTATATGTTCGTTTAATTGATCAAAATCGTGAAACAGAGAATGTAGCTATTTAAAGAGTTGAAATGTCCTTGGGTACCTCCGTTATTGATATTATCCCAGATGTGGTACATGTATGCTTCGGTTGTTTTAAAAGGCTTAACTTTACAAGGAAATGAAGATTTATTTAAATCGAAAATTCGGAGTATTGGTAAATATTTAGGTACATTGTAAAGAGCTGTCAACAGAGAAAATTGTTCAATTTTGTGTATACTATTATTGAGTAAACTATCATCTCAAATAAAACACGCGACAACATTACAAAATTACGTGCTGTTTATCATGCTACCAATTTACAAATAGTAGAGTTCCCACAATGGGGTCCCGTGACCACTTTTCCCGGACAAAGGTTTGAAAGTGGATTTTGGTCAATTTGAGGGTGCTAGGGTGAACCTCGTGAAAATGTGGGCTAACTCGGTCAGACCTGAAAATTCAAAATGGCCGCCACCCGGCGTCCAGTATATCATAAAAATAAATATCTTTGCTTCTAGATGTCCGTTTTATATGATTTTTTTGGGTCTAAATATATGTTTTGATGGTCAGGGATTTCCTTTATTAGCATAATAACTCGATAAAAGTAAGTTTTAGAAATACACATTTTTTTTTATTATTTTGCTGCCAAAAACCAGGATAACCGCAAGCAGATTGCAAAGGAAAAGACCAGGGATATACCCTTAATGGTTTGGATGCAAAGTTTTCATCTTTAACCATTGTAAACTAGATAAAACAATCATTGTATTAAATGTCTGCTCAATGATTTTGTTTATTTCGGGTTTAAAGTCCTCGCAACGGCAGTTATTGCCATTCCCCTAAATGCTGAACGTTAAGCATGGAATAACAACTACATTGTTTAAGGACTTTGATATGTCCCGGCCTGGGGATAGAACTAATGTCTTCCTCACCTGGGCGAGTGTTCAACGTTACAGCCAACAGGGAGGTGTTGCCAAACTAGGCGTTAGGAAATAAAAGGTAGTTAGAAGAAGAAAGAAATATAATACAGATCCAAAACATTGCAATGGGTGTAGCAGATTGATTTTGGTCGCTTTTATGTCCCCTGCTCATATTACTGTAACATCATGTATCAAGTATTTGTAGTTTTATTTATATATGTATATATCTAGTTTAATATACAAGTCTACTTTAGTGATTGTTACGTCATTGGTTTGTGTGAGAAAATTACGTCGTTTTCTCAAAACTTGATGCCGTTACTCTCACAAACCAATGACGTAACAATCAATACCTGCTCACAAGAGAGATAATTCTGCAATACGCAAAGACGGAATACGTCGATCTGGAGCTCCTCCGATCACATGAATAAAAAATAAATAAAAAATAGTGTATGGTCCGAACAAACGAAACGTATCCGTACAGACAAGGGTAAAATGTTAGCTTATATAACTACACTAACATTGATATTATCGGACTAGCCTAGCAAGCAAAGCCGAGTTATAAACGAATGCGGCAAGACAGATTATCGTTTGTAGCATGACAATTAAAAGAGCTGCTGAGTCACAATTTCGTTCGGCACAATAAATATGAAACCGTAAGTGTATTACGATCTCATATTTTCTGCTTAAAACCCGTGTAACTAATAATCTTCATATGCCCGAAAGACCATGCCTAGTTTGAACCTGTAATGGTTTCATAAGTAGTAGTTTTGATGCGTCGTTTGAACATTGGCGCCAGATAAAAACCACACACTTCGTTATGGATATTCGATCACCATTAAAAACGTAATTAGCTGTTATAATATATCAAGAACGTGTCATTATGTTGCTTTAATTATTCTGGATACACCAAGCTCTGGAGGGTCGGGCAGTAAAGATACATTCATCTCGATATTAAACTCATCGAGTTATTATAACCGCGTGAAATTAGGTAAATGGATTTGCCCTAATAGCATGTTTTTGTTGTTTGTTTAGTTCGTTTGGGGTTTAACGTCCAAGCAACAGCCAGGGTCATATGATGACGGGTGTCTAGAGAGATACCACCTAGATACAAGAGTAGTAAAAGAGAAAAGGAAAGAGATATCCCAAGTGTTTAATGTGGGAAGCAGATCGATATGGTATCAACAGAAGAAACCCCCGATTCTTCAGAGTGGTCCCATCTGCGTCGTCTCTTACAATATGCAGTGAGAAACAGCAGGTCTGTTCTTTCCTGAACCCGCACAGGGTGTTCGACAACATAAATTAAGGATTAAAGTTGCTGCGTTAGATCAGAATACATACGATGTTATTACTAGCAAACAAACGGAGTTGTGTTCATAATGCGGATTACCAGTTGACATATAAAATTATTGTGATAGTGCAGGTTAACAGTTAACCAATAGAGTTATTGTCGCAGTACGAATTAACAATACACAAATAGAGTTACATTGTCATAATGCGCATAATGCGCATTAACAGTAAACAGAGTTATTGTCATAATGCGCACAATAGAGTTATTGTCATAATGCGCATTAACAGTAAAGATGTATAGAGTTATTGTCATGATGCGCATTAACAGTAAACAAAAAGAGTTATTGTCATAATGCGCATTAACAGTAAAGATGTATAGAGTTATTGCCATGATGCGCATTAACAGTAAACAAAAAGAGTTATTGTCATAATGCGCATTAACAGTAAAGATGTAAAGAGTTATTGTCATAATGCGCACTAACAGTAAACAAATAGTTATTAACATAATGCGCATTAACAGTAAACAAATAGAGTTGGTAAACGAACGAAAATGAGTTGTTGTCATGGCGTTCAATATATAAATACTAGTAAACGGATACAGAATTTGGTATAGCTAGGAACAATACAAATATTGGTAAACAAATGGAGTTGTTGTCATGGCGTGCAACACATAAATACTAGTAAACAGATACAGAGGTTGCAATAGCTAGGATCAATACAAGTATTGGTAAACAAATGGATTTGTCATGGCGAGCAACACATACATACTAATAAACAGATACAGAGGTTGCAATAGCTAGGAACAACACAAGTATTGGTAAACAAATGGAGTTGGTGTCATGGCGTTTAATATATAAATACTAGTAAACGGATACAGAATTTGGTATAGCTAGGAACAATACAAATATTGGTAAACAAATGGAGT
>JAUMHH010187728.1:0-10605 GCA_032359455.1 Chlamys rubida | reverse complement strand
ACAGCATTGTGTGTGCCATCACTTACAGTGACATTCACTACCGTATAGCGATCACTTTCCTTTTCGTAATCAAATTCCCTTGAGGTAAACATAACCCCAGAGTCTTTCTGAATGCTGAAACCTGGTGGTAAGAGTAATTACGCATGTTGAAATGTACAAAACATGGTAAAGGTAAATATGTCCACAAACAAACACGATTCCTCATCATATTCTTACTATTACCGAAATTATTCCTAAAACATCCTGACAAAACATATGCAAGACTTATTTCGCTATTTTCAATTTGTTTACATTAACAACATTTTGTGATTATAACAGCAATACACCATGCACCTTAAGCTTGACATATTATATAAAGGTGTGTTAGAGATTTATATTTGATATAAATTTCTAACACACTGAGCATGCATGCGATCACGAAATTTAAAAAAAAAATACATTTTTCTTCACATATCACAGAAATGCCTTACTTGTATTTTCAGACAACGAAAATTCTAGAGCACCATTGATATCCGCGTCAGTGGCGAACATAGTTCCAACTGCCACGCCGACCTTTACATTTTCCGAAATGGTAAACTGACTTGGACCGTGTATTACCGGTGGGTTGTCGTTCTCGTCCTTCACAGTTATCTGTACCACAGCCGAGCTATAAGGGTGAAGCAATGAACTGTTAGAGCGATGCGTTTACCAACCGACATTCCTTTATCAATTACACTATATCAAACATATGCTAATAAACCAAGAGTTAGATATGTAATTATTGATAAATTATGCATTATTTGAACTACTGAGTACATTTGTACTAGCTCGTTTAGTGCATTATATATTTCGTTGGCGAGTTGAGTTTTACAGGCCAACTCTCATAACTAGCATTAGAAAATACAAAAAGCCTAATCAGAATCTTCCTGTTACCATGAAAACATACTTCGAGGTGACATCTTACTGCGATAATAATAATTTAAACTTCTGTCTGTATTTTATATGCTCAGATTTCACAAAAATATTGATCGAAAACTGAACCAAATATAATAGTATTACATACAATGCATATATAATTGACTCTCTCTGAAATCGTCATACACATATACCGGGCCACTTAAAATCAAAATGTTAGGTTACATATAATGTATCTGTTGTAGCCAAAAGTTGTGCATGCGTAACGTTATCAAGCGATTTATTTGTAACTCCCCCTCCAACACAATTCTATGAATGTTTCAGGACACAAGTTCTTTCTTCTGATCCAATAACAACTGATGAGTCTTAAATGGTCAAAATGATCATACGACGTGGTAGACGTGTACTTCGACTAGCTTGCTGCATTTAACTACAAAAAGGTCTTAATCAATGTTTCCTTACTACTTCCAGTGGTCATTGTTGGCTTCTATTGTTATCACACTACAGTAATAAACTTTAAGCCTAATATCACACGCCGATCACAGATCAACAATAATGAATTCACGTACCCCGTCCGTTGAGGACTTCCATTATCTGTGGCCAGTATTATAACTACATAACTATGTACACCGGTGTCATAATCCAAGGGCGATCGGGGTTGTATATCTCCAGTTTTTATATCAAATGTGAAAACGTTCTGAAAGTACAAAAATAGCCTATCAAAATAATTATACAAAACTAAGCATTTACGTGTAGAACAATAACACTTTTTGACATTTGTTTGTACACAGTTCAAACATGAATGCTTTATCTTGTAGTGTTCGTTGCAATTCAAAAATCCTACTTTGTATATTATAATATTAGAGGATGTTTCTTTTAGTTTGACATACGCTAACTCAAGCGATCCGACACGATACGTGTTTGTTATAACAGTAAACGTATGAACACCAAGCAAACATCCTCTATTATAATAGAAGAGGTAAGTCGAGGCTCAAAAAGGTTCGCTAATATAATATAACTCAAATAAACCGAAATCATTCAGGATAAATCACGATTCAAACAGCCTGACATTGTCCATTAAAGTATCATATGACTCAATATGTATTACATTGTACATTATCAATATTTTGGTAAGCCGGGATATGAATCGTAACCACTTCAATATCATAACTGTTATTAATATATATTTCTAAAGAGGCTTCCAATATCAACGGAAAATCACGAGCGCGACAAGGCAAACGCACGACACTTCAAATCCCCGTCATTTCATCTATGCAGTTCAATTTGACATACTGTAGATAAGGCATAACAATGTATTATTATATACTAAACATTCCTACCTCCAACTGTTCTTTAAATGTATAGGTCAGGCGTCCATTTTTTCCAGTGTCACCGTCAGTGGCACTGATATTAACCGGACATGTGATCGGCGATGTAACATTCTCGTTGACTGTACAGTTGTATAGAGCTGCATAAAAACAGGTATGATTTTAGTCTACACAGTTTCAATGTTAAAAAAGGAGTTATAATTCAAAGTAACTTAAATATCCATTACCATAGTTTTTTTAAAGTTTGCCGAGGTGTACACATTACCCTAAATAGTACACTTTCAATACTTTGCTTTTATGAGTAAACTCTTGCGAGCAATCACACTTGTAAACATGACCCAAGTTAATATAACAGGTTGATTTGGAGAACAGCTTTTACAGGCAATGGAACAGAACTCAACCTCAATACTAAAGGCAATATTGGAAACAGGACACCCAAATGGATAAAAGACATCATACAATGTGACTGGCACAAGATGAACTCATAATTGCAATCAATCATTACGTATATTTAAATTGATGGACACGAACCTTGCGAGAACACCGGGGCGTGGTTGTTGACATCCATGACACTAATATTCACATGAGCCGTTACACGGTGTTGGTCGTCTCCGTCACTCGCCATTACCTGAATACAATCATCATGACTTTAGAAAGAAGCCATCACCTCAAATTTGTAAAGGTTTTTTTTTGCGAGTTTACCGTTTGACTATTAAGATATACCCAAAGCACACAACCTATCGATATTTATGTTAAAATTAGTAAATGGCGTTTGAAATTGCTGTTTCACCTGACGCACCTGAAAGTCGATATAAGTGTTTTCCTCAAAGTCGAGCGGTTTGATGAGTCTCAGTGCAGCATTACGTGGATCGACCTCAAAATAGCCATCATCATTGAACACAGAGTAGGTGACCGTGTTATACTCACGAGTTTCGTCTTTGTCCTCTGCTTGTATATTACTAAAACAGACAAAACAGCAGTCAAAATATCTCCCCAACTCTAAAACATTTCATTCCGACCTTAAAATGCCTGGGGAGTTTTAGAACAGGAACATTTTTCTCGTTTACGATGAATTCTTATAAATCGTTAAGTGAATTACATATTATATAGTATAACTTCAAAACAAAATATCACCAACGCTAGCATTAAAAAATAAAATCAAACCTAATAATACTTTTTAACGTTATATTTCAAAATTACAAAAGAAACAAAAAGGGTTCACCGAATAATAGTCATGTTTCACAAGCAAAACATTAAACGTGCATGTTAGTTATTGTTGTGCCCGTCAAATTAAACATTAAGACTATTCCTTGGAACTTTACATGGTAATAACCATATAAATTGATGACGTGACGATGTTAACAATGAATGAATCATGTGGAATGTTGTCTCTTAATTATCTCTATATATATTAGGTCATCGTATAATGAAATAGTATGAAGTGAACGCTGAATAAGTAGAAAATGTTTAATTGGCTGACACGGCACATTAGTTTTACCTGAACAATTTACCCGAAATAATTATTATGTTTATCCACAGTGGTTTGTGTCGTATGCGTTAATGCATGGAATATGATAAATGTTCTTATATTTGAGATGTGGTACATGTATACCTAGTCTGACTTTTTCTTATATTTTGAGATGTTGTATACTGCGTCTGACATTTTAAGACACACTTAGGAATGATTTATTACAATATACTGCATTTTGATCTAATAATGAATCTTGTAATATAATGTGCTGCTTATCAGTTTTTTTTGTTATCTCGGAATAGTGTGTGACGTTTACAGAGTTGAAAGGAGAGTAGAACCAGGAACATTGGAAGAGAGGGGCGAGAACGTGGAAGGATATATCAAGCGATATCAGTATCACACACATTTATAGTTAAAAACTGAAATAACAATTTCACGATTCACTTTAGAAATAGGCTGTGTACAGAAATAACAGAAAAGCGTGTAAGATTAGCTAATTACTTCAAAAATGTTATTATCAAATATCATAACTAGATAATAATACAAAAAGAAGAAAATGTATTTTGAATCATGTCCTTCAGTTGATCGGCTATGAATTCATATAGATTAATGATGCAATGTAGGTGTCTGATAAAGGCGAACTTTTGTTATATTACCTTTCATTCACTAAATGTCCCACTGGAAAGTCTTCTGGTAGAGAAAATTCGTAGAATGGCTTGTTAAACATGGGTTCGTGGTTATTGATGTCCTGATATAAAATAAAACTTGACATTATTTTAAACATGAGATATCGAGCGTCATGTCAATCGGAAAATTTATTAATTTTAATTATCTTATTACAATCATATGGTAGCATGAACGCTAAACTAGCATTCTGGGTGTTTTACCTCCTATGTGTTTAGCTAATGAGATGTTGCTGAAATGTAAACATCGCTAAGCTTGGTGAACGTACCTTAACATTTATATACACCGTGAGGGAACCGTTAGTTAGTCCTTCTACCGTGTAAGGCTCAGCGTTATACGCAATAATCTCCACCATATACACGCCGTATGTAAGTGAAGCTGTGGATATCAGTTTTCCTTCTGTTGTTATCTCCAGTGAAGAAACGTTAGTGGCTCTTATACTGTAATAGATGTGACCGTATCTCCCATCATCTTCGTCATACGCCTTAAATAGGACATCATTACAAATGAAAATGTAGAATTCGTTTCGTTGCAGTTTTGTAATTTCATAAAGATAATTGTATTGTTTTACTGGATTAAATGCTTTATTTCGATCGTTTTGATCATTCTCATTATACTGTAAATATACGTATTTCAGTGGTATTCGTATTTCTTCCACGCAGTTATATGTTCAAATCTAATAAGGTGGTAAAATTGAGTACGCTCAATTAAGAACGTTGACAGTAACCATACCTCTACCGGAAAGGACACATAACTTTCCTCGTCCATGTCTATGTTCTTCACAGTATCCGTGTAATAAGGGGCGTGGTCGTTAACGTCTTGCACGTGTACAGTGACTGTGGCTATAGACATTAGAGGTGGTATTCCCGAATCTTCCGCCTTAACCAGTAATACAATTTGGCCGGAGGTTTCGGTAAGGTTCTCCCTGTCCAATGCTGATGTGACTCGGATCTCTCCACTTTTTGTTATATTGAAGTTACGTTCCCTGGTAATTTAAATAATATAAGCTTGTAAAACATTAATAATGCAATGATGTGACTCGTTGAGAGGTTTTTCATCGACTGAATTAAAGAAAATAAAGCATACGATTTAAAATAAAAGTGTTGGTGATATTACACTTACTTCAGAATTAATGAACGATGTATCACAAAATACATGAAAACTAAATAATTGGTAATACTTACCATGGTGGCAAAATTGAATACCGCAGCTTATCCAGATCACGGGGATCTTTGTCAATGGCCTGTGAAATAATATCATAAGTATGCATGTAAATAATGCTTATATAGTATAAAATTCATTAGAAACACAAAATAAGAAAATTATTATCTAGGACATATCAGTCTCAAAGGAAGCAGATGCAAATGACAGATCTGAAGTGTTCCAAAACATGCAGAAAAACAGCGCAAAAGGGGAATTGTGTTGACAAAATTCTTCGAATTGTTGTAAGTTTATAAGTTTAAGCTACATCAGATATTTCATAGTAAACCGATTGAAAGGTCATTACTTAACGGATTACAACATACTGAAGCTGTATATGTATGTGCTTGTTCCGGTATAGCAATGCTATTATAGAGGACCAACCAATGTTACATGTATCACAATTGAGAAGGGAGCTCACAAAGCTGTACATCAATTGTACTGTTGAACTGTTGTACCTGAAACTTACAGAACAATATACCACGTCATCTAGTCAAAGTTATTATTTTAGTTTGTATGGATTGTACAGCGAAAATGGAATTTGTCGAGCGTTGTTTTAACTTACTGTTACACGGCCAACGAAAGCATTGTCCACTTCTTCTTCGACTTCAAATGTATAAGTGGAATTTTCAAACCTAGGAGCGTTGTTATTAACATCAATCACCTGGACCGTCACAGTAGCAGTTTCCATCTATATCAACCATAATTGAATCACGTTGATATGAGAATAATATTATACCGTTACAAAGGTAAAAAAGAACAAAACAAACTACCACTTTTTAACACTTATAACAACGACACGTTCTAAACTTTAAAAATATTTAGAAAAGGACCAAAACATGAACGAATGAGACACTAAAACAAAAGGTATCATTAACCCCGCTAACTGGGGAGGTGGTCAAATAGAAAAAAGGTCCGTGTACCATAGGTTCAAACCATAATGTCTCCTAGAAAGTGTGTAGGACACCAATGATATAGGGAACACGTATTTTATCATGGTAGACACTGAAATTAAATTGCTTAGTTGGAAATCTGGCATTGATAACGAAAGGGAAATTCTTTTATGGTAGACTTAAGCAGATAAATAATTTTGGCCAAGTAGCGCATTGGACATCCGACATACTCATGCTAAATGTGACTGAAATACGAACATTTTCTGCGTTAATGTTAAATGGGATTTAAATACTCAAACGTTTTTCCATTTCACACATTGACAGAAAATAGGATTCAAACGCTTACATGTTTTCCATCAGACACACTGACGGTGAATATGATTGTATCGTTGTCCCGTGTATTGACAGGTCCTTCAATTGTCACCAATCCACTAATAAAAAATAAATAAACAAAATTACAAATACCTGACCAGCTTCAATAGACAGGGAGTACTTTTTATCATTGGTAACCCTTTTCATGCTGCGTTTTATGTGATCAAAAAGTTAGTCGACTTTGGTTATTCAAAATATATTATAACCATAGGATAACTCTTCATTGTAGATATTAGTTGTTTTGTAGACATGCATTATCGGATTTGTATTTTAAATATATGATGAGGCATATTCTATTTTTATACTAAACTTTGTCAGTTCTTTTTTAAACCTTCCGTACATTTAGAGTGAACTCAATGCACAGGTCTTATTCCAATTTAGGTTAATGTCAGTCTTGCGATTTCTTTCTTACTTCTAAAATACAATTACCTCTTTCTTAATATCCGGATGTTTGGATAAGTGGATATATTGTAGGACAACGAAGAGCCGATATCGCCATCCGTTGCCTGCGTGTTAAGTAGTATAAACAAGTGTACTTGTAGTTAAGACACATGTATACCAATATACAACAATTTATATGTAATACATCTTCATGCTACTAGATAGATAGAGTTAGACGTAAACTTCTTAAGGGACACAGCAGTCATTATGACGCAACAGTAATTACAATCGACTATTGATGTACACAATCTCAATCATTATTAGACCGATTTACGTACAAAACTAAATAGCGCAACAAATTCGTTAAGACGTTCTTTATTTAAAAACTAACATTGATTTATGTGACCATCATTCTTCTTACAAACAGTATCTTATAATGTCATTATGATACTATATTAATGCGCTATATACCAATCCTGTAAATTATGGTTAGATTATATATTTATGATGTTACGAATGTTCTATTGAACACACATCTTACCTGGATATAGAATGACTGGTCACCCATGTCCTCTGATATCACTGGTGTTAACGAGGAGTTAACGAAGACAGGGGTCTCGTCATTGACGTTAGTAACGACCACAGCAATAGGAAACACAACAGTATGTGTTCCATCACTTACACTGACATTCACCTGAGTATGCCGGTCGCTTTCCTTTTCGTAATCAAACATCCGTTGAAGGAATAATATCCCGGTGTCTTTTTGAATATGAAAATCTGGTAATAAATTTAAAAGCTACATCAATGGTAAAAAGATCAACAGGTCCTCGATGCGGCTGGTAAATACATTGTTCCTATAAGACAAGACCAAATGAAAACAAATAGCTTCTGTAATATTAAGTAACATACGTCTATGTATCTTCGACAGCTATTGTAGGTTTTCCTCACTCATTAACCAATAATAGGATAAACCTGCTATGATTTGGTAAACATTTTTGGTTACCCACTAGTGGGTAACATCCTGGACGCAATTTCATTGGTCAATCTTTGATTTATGACGGCACGTAACAATGCTTTTAGACGTCATTTTCTATTGTGACGTCATGCTCCATGGCAATTGTTCTCCCTATCGGATAAAATACGAACGTTATGGGAGAAACAGGTCCCCAAATTCGTGATGATTAGTTATCACTTTTATCTAACTCTCGTTAGTTGATTTTCAAATTGTAAAAGACACTCGGTAAACCTCGTGTCTTTATACAATTTGATGATTAACTAACTCGAGTTAGATAAACATGATAACCAACCATCATTCGTTGGGGAACACTATATATACCACAGCGTTAACATTCAAGGACACACAAAACCAATATGAAACAGAGAGAAACCAAACAGAAATCGAGAAGAAATAATGGAAATAACCATAATGGAGCTTGAAGCAATATAGACAAAACAGAATGTTCCGAAAAGGTTAGTGCCTCCTTTCATACATGTGATACTTGTCAATAAATTTACAAATTATAGTTATTAGGTATACCAAGTTGCCAAGCTGCTACCTAAAAATTGGTTAGCGATGCTGGAACCAAATAAATGTCACATTTAACTGCACCATGCGGCATCTTCGTCCATATCAGACTCGTCAGTTGTACTTAAAAGGCGAAAGATGGAAAACCTATTGCTAACATGTTTCGAAATATATGTAGAAAATAGCAAAATGGGGAGGTGTTTATAACACCCTTTTTATCGTTGCAAATTAACTGCTTTTGACTGTAACAGATAGACTGATTTTTAATTTATCTAAATCATTTCAGAATTAATTCCAGCTACACCTCGGGCACGTTTTTTTCACGAAAAAACCTCTAGCAATACGAAGAAAGGAAGACCATATTTCAAAATGTGGCGATTCGATGTAAAATTCCAAACATAGTAAACATATTACTGCCCCTTATGCCACACAGACTCATTGGCGAGTTGATTGATATGTATTTTTGGGCTGGTATTTTGCTATTATGGAAAAACTAATTTTCATATCGTGAAATTATAGTAATAACGTTAGGAATAGTAAGACAAATGCAATTATCTTTATATTATATTAGTGTTATAAGCTGAAGATATAGTTTGATAATTCTTACCTGTATAACTAGTCAATGAAAATATTAATACATCGTTGATATCCGCGTCAGTGGCGAATACAGTCCCGATTGACGTGTTGACGGGTAAATTCTCTCGAATGGTGAACTGACTTGGACCGTGTATTACAGGCGGGTTGTCGTTCCTGTCCTTCACAGTTACCTCTACCACAGCCGAGCTGTAAGGAATGTAATAGATTTAAGGACAAGGCAACATTGCATCTTTCATGCGACCAACTAAAACTTAATTAATTTCACAAATCATTTGTTGATCAATATATCTTTAACGATGTTTCAGGTTGATCATATGATTTAAATTCCCATGTCGGTTTATCACTACGTTATACACGATAACATGTGATAGAATTTAAGTTATCGCAACGGTTGGAGTTAATCTCAGTCATTGAAATGTCTTATAAAATGTCAATGCTTTCATAAGTAGATATAACACAATTGAAAAGATGTATATAAATAATCTATTTTGCCAAGGTAGATCAAAAATAGTTTACTATCGTTCAAATAAATGTTATCTAATAAAGGAAACCTGTTGAGATAAACTTTTAAACATATGCTTCCATGAGTGCAAAGTTCTGTAATATCAATCAAAACCAAGGAAATACTACAGTAAAACATACAGAAGAATTCCTAAGAAAATCACCAGATCAGAATAGGAAGCAGTCGTAGTCCTAGATAAATAAATCGGCAATTACAGACCATGCCACACAGAAAAATCATGTGATTGACTGGGATAAGTGTTGGACAGACAGAGCTATCTGTTCAAGCGGCAGATAAAGGAAGCCATCTGGATACGCCGCAGTGGCCAAGTTCTTAATCGAGAAGAGGGGGCTCATATATTCTCGCACATCTATGACCAATTATTAAACAAAGAGAAGCTGAATCGAGTCATTTCATTTCGGTACATATACAACAACTATTAAGCATACGCTTGCAGCGTAGCCGAGTCGACACCGATGTTTTGGATAACTCGTACACATTTTACACCTTTGTGTGCATACGGTTAACTGGTCATTTGTCTGATAAATGTGACAGTGTACAATCGAAACGTCACATAGAAACTCTTATTGGTTGTGTGAAAGGAACTTTTTATAATCCATACTTACCAACCTGAAGAAAATGTTTAGAAATAATATAGCATTTAGCGTAACCATATACTTTAAAATATTTACATTTGCATGGCATTGCCACTATATAGCCTCTTTGAAAGCTGTGTCGTTGATGGGACTTTAATCACC
>JAUMHH010187717.1:0-14393 GCA_032359455.1 Chlamys rubida | reverse complement strand
CAAGGAGACAAACACGAACATATCGCAGCCTCCCAAAACACACACGCATACACTACACGCATGCATCTTGCACACAATGACCTTAGCTGTTAATAGGACGTTAAACAAAATCAAACAAACAAACAAACAAGTATCCACGATATACATCATAATGATTCACAAAACGGTGTGCACTGCCGTTAACTTAAGTGAAATAAAAACCTTGGAAATAATACTTAATATACAGTATCATGTTGATGGATATTTATTTTATGAATTAATCAGGTATAAACTGGAAGATATTACATAATGCATGATTGAATTAAAAGATGTACGAACGTGAAGTTGGTCAACTAATTTATCGTACTTAACTCACTGCAAATGAATCGCAAGACAATTTTATTTAAGTTTTATTGGTAAAAGCATTTCAATTGAAACTCCTACATAGTTTCATGTCGAAGAGTTAAAGTAGTTAAAGGAAATGCTAAAAGAAGATTTAATAGAAACCTAAGGAGTATGCACTATCAGAATGCCTTGGATGTCATTATATGGAATCACAAATATGTCAAGCTTGTTAAAATATTGATTGCCTTCACATGTCTCGGAGCTAGACGTCCTTGATATGGTCGAGTTGAACCAATAAATACTTTAACTGATAAGAAATATGTCTGAAACAGAACTACATTTATTACTGCTCCACGCAATCTTGAAAATCACAGACCATGGTATAATCGGGCACCGTAAGGTGAATGCACACAACGGTTTGTAAGATTGAAATACCTTGTTCCAAACTTACCGTATCAACATTAACAAAATATATATGTATAATAACTTTTATATTACAATAATCATGAAGCAACTTTTTCCAATGTATATTTATTTTTATCACTTGCGTTGGCGCAGTTGAAAGCGCACTGATGGTCTTAACCCTTTCACCACTGTAGACCAAAATAGACTCACCTAGATCAATGCATGGTAGAGTTTACTGAAGTACCATAGGGGTAAAAGGGTTAATGTGGGAGGAAACCGGAGACTTAGTCGTGCAGGTGACCAAATACTTCATGTTCGAAGGACTCGTAAGTCAGATAATGTTATTGTAATGTGAAAAATACTTTGAAAATAAAAAAATAAAAAAATAAATAAAATGTAAACTATTATAAATAGTGCTGATTAACCTAAATGTTGGATGTTGTCTACCCATTTCTGCTGAATAAAAATAGCATGTAATAAAATGATTTTCATTTAAAAAAAAAAAAAAAAAAAGAGTCAGATAATGGATAAGTGGAATGCATTTTGTTTTTAAATTGTATTCCATACAACAGATTATTATTTGGACTGCATATTGGATACCTACACAGTGCAACGATTTAACGATAAGAAATTTGATACTTCTACACAGTAAAAAGTACTACTTATTTATGAATCTGCCAGCGAAATTGAGCACATGCATGATCTAACAATGGATTACATTAAATTAACACTAGACGTATGCATATAGGTACAAATATTAACATTTAACCTTGATTAAACAATATTATCATTCAATAAATCACAGCTTTTTACATCTTGTTCAAATCAAGAATTGCTAACTCTTTGTTTACGTCGTTTAAAATGACGCGTGCGAAGACTATGCTTTCTGCTACGGATAATATTATGATAAGTCAGACAATTGAATAGTTGTATTCCTACAAATTCCAAAGATTATCATAACATATTGAGATGGCTGCAGATATTTATTTATTTGAAGCGTTAGGCCATGATCCGTTTTGGAAACTGGCTTTTACGAAAATCGGAAACACTCATTTCAGATGTCACGGTGTTCTATAAATATCTCACATGAGCCCCGGATGCTACTTTCATTGGTAAGTACGCTTATTGGTATCTTTTTGTTTTTATATGATAATAAATAAATGCAATCCATTCTCTGAATTTTCTGCAACTGAAATAAAAAGATGGGTTGGATATTAATTTTTGTGTGCTCTCACCCTCACCTTTATGACGATGTGAGGTCATATAGAACATTTAATTGATCACTCGTATGTCAGCATAGGAAAGTCTTTGAGAACAACAATGAGGTTTGCTTATACACAGAATACCGCTAGAGTTTTGAATAGCGTTGTGCTATACTCAGAGAAATATCATACAAATTCATCATAACCCTATATTAAATATATTGACATTTTGAAACAGCAGTTTTCCATTTATCTAACCACCTTGATTGCTTCATGGGGTAAATTGATAACACGAAAACAAACGCCCGATGTTCAATTAACGTGTAAGTGACCCTATATTGAGGAACAGCTTCGCTAACGAGGGTTTTCAGTGAAGGTTTGGGATTCAGCAGTTTCTATAGGTTGGCGAAGATGATTGAAGATTACGACTTTATCGCCAGACTACATGCACACATGTTGTTGCTGAAATCTGGCATACCTTCTTGACTGATCTCAATCAACATAGGATGAGTATCTGGTAGAAATGGTTCTTTCTGAAAATGCCGGAATTTAGATTTGAACGGGGGACATAAACAAACATTAAGAGATAGTTTCCCGTAAATTGTCTGCATAATGAATACGAGAGATAACCCGTTATGTAATCTAACATATATGACTGATCGGGAATAGCCCCATTAGCAATACAAAAATGAGGAATGTGTCACCTCTGTACGAGACAATGTTGTACTTTTTTTTTTTTATAATGACATTCATACACATTAAGTTAGTTTAAAGTGGTTTGGAATCATTTTCATCGGTCTTTATTGAAGATACAGTGTATTTATCAACTGTAAAAATATAATAAAAATCACATATAAATAGTTTCGACAGAAACACCAAAGCATAAATATATTAATTTTGTACAACGCATCTAATTTATATAACTATAATTAAAATTCGCACAATAATTGGGTTATCAAATTGGTTTTATGGAATCTTTTCAAAAAGTTCTTGAGAATCATGTTAAGATGCATTTCATGATATTCTGATGAACAGGAGGAAGATATAGAATATATTGTTCTCATTCTAACCAACTAAGCTATCAATGGAAGGCGCAGAAGTAAAATGTCTGTATTTAATATAGCGCTGATATGATTCAGAGGTATTTTAAGGTCAAGCCTTTGTTTATATGTTAAAGCTAAATGATGTAGTGTCGTATATGTTTTACATTGAAGCAATAAATAAAGTCAAATACACGTTTCCCGTGCTTAACTATATGCACGTGGCTCCATAACAACGCTTGTTTACATAGCGACCACCCATATATACTCATGGAGCTTGCACATGGAGAAAATCAAAAATTCGAAATTCAATAAACAGAAACATACGGAAATAACACAGCGTGTTTCTATCGGAAGTGTAATAAGAAGACGAAACGAAAGATGTGTTGCCATAGGTGAGTCATTGAGGATATGTGTATATGATACCTTATTGCAATAGATAAAACTTCTGAAATTTAAATATATATATGGGAAATTTTTAATGATATTTAAACTACCACAAATGGATAAATCATTAAACAAAATCATAAATATGTTTATGTTATCATGTTTGTAGTAAATAAAAAAATGATGTACCTCTCAAGAATGCTAAAAGTCGCTTTTATTTAAATTAAACCATTTAATTAATAAAGCATCGTTTCTATAATTTGGATTTATTTTGTATAGACATACAGACAAGATTATCCATTTTTCGAAAATTATAGTAATTCCTATGACATTTTACAAATGACTGTGCCGGCACTATGATTGATCAAATCTATATATCCACCAATTTTTAAATAAGAATTGTTCTACATATTAATTAATTTCTTCACAAATCACAATTTCCACATAAAATGAATTAATTAATCGCAAACATCTTTCAAAGCATCTACAAATAAAACCGACATACTCTCTGATTGCCGCTCAATTACATTCGTGGGTTATTCGATCATCAGCGTCGTTTCAATCTTACCTTTTTGCAAATAATTTGAATGTTTTATTCTTTTCATTTTTAATATAATTTCATGGTATTTTTTTTCAGATGTTTTATAAACCATTTGATGTATTGGTCCAACCTTAATGTAAGGCCTTACACAAGGTGTACAGAATGAAAAACTTTATTATTTTGTTTCCGGATTCTAATTCTAAGAGTAAAATATTATGTAACTGAAATAAATTTTGGTATTAAGAAAGAAATAATATTTACACTCAGCAGAATAATATGGTAGTGTTAATTGTAGATAAGATTTATAGACGAGTCGGTTTTTTTTTTTTTTTTTTTTTTTACCACAAAATTCCATTCGGAACACCTCGGGTATTTTTGCTGCGAGGCCGAGGTGTTCCGGATGCACAAAATACATCATGCAGCTTTATGAACGAATCCTACATGAATATGACGCGAAGTTAAAAAGTGAAAAACAAATGCAACGGTTTAAAAAAGATTAGAGAAAGTGCGCCGTATTCTCGACGATGACTGCAGATCAACAGGCGATAACATGGATGGGGCATTCGCCAATCTTCGTTGGAATCGTCTACCACTTTATGTGTTCCTTCAATGACGTGTCCAATGAATAACGTTATTGTCTCGTCCATAAAAAGATAAATTCATGATCTTAAAACTGATCTACAACATGGAATAGATGACTTGAGTGTTGATGATATCAGAAGAATTTCGTTGTGCTGTGTAATACAGATTTGTGTATCTAATACGAACGTTTTATCTCTTACGTAACAGATTTTTATAGTAAAGGATGAGCCAAAGAAGGGTGGGAGAGAACAACTGTATCATGTGTGTGTTTTACGATGACGTTTCCACGTTAGTTTTTGTCCACATGTAGTTTTCGTTTTGGTTCGACTACTAATATCTACGCCCTGACGGCAATCTATGTAGTGATTCATATATGTTGTTTGTAGTGGTACGTATCCTGTAAATAATGCTTGCGTGGATCTGGTGTTATTAAGGGTTTCCTAAAATGCATGTTGATTATTATGGACAAGCTTTATTGTTTCTATAAAGAACTCGCAGAGAAATAGACTATTTCTTTGAGTGGTATAAGGGTCGATGTTTTTTTAAAAAAATATTCTCATAAGTGTGTATTGTGGTTTCGTTGTCACTGCACCCCTGCAGATCGGAGATCGAGAAACAAACACACCTGCTGTTACCCACCGCATGTATCGTAAGAGGCGACTAATGTGGGAACCCCCTGCAGAATTGTGGTTTGCCTTTGTGCCCTCTACTTGGGGACACAAAAGCGACCAAATTCAATCTGCTGCACCCATTGCAACATTTGGAATCTTTATCTTTCTTTCTACTTCTAACTATCTTTTATGTCCTAGCACCTAGGTTGGCAATAACTCACTTCTGGCTTTAATGTTGATCGTTCGCCCAGGTGGGGAAGGCAATGGGTTCTGTCCCCAGGCCGGGACATGCCAAAGTCCTTAAAAATGGTAGTTGGCATTCCCTGCTTCATGTTCAGCATTGAGGGTAAAGGCAACAACTGGTTCACCCGTTGTCAGTATAATGTGACCGGGCGGAATGCTGTGCTGGGTGGCTTCGGCATGGTGTTTCAGTGAGATGGCACTGTAAAGTCGGCATCAGATCCGCGATATCACAAGGAGGCAAGTACACCAACATATCCATTCGCCGGCACACATACACACTTTTACGCTTACACAACACATATGGAGGCACGCCCTTAAATGACCTTAGCTGTTAATAGGGCGTTAAACAAAATAAAACCAAACCAATCGTTGTCACTACCCGAGCTCTCGATGTGAGGACGTAACATTACTTGGATTCCACTCAGATTCACGTGACATGTGCTATGGATGAAACAGAAGACGCTTACTCTTCTGGAACGCTCGGTCTTATTCTCCTCGTACCTGCGGTTCTCTCGTTTTTGACAGCTACCTCGTTTAGTCCGGTCACTTTGATTTCCGTGTATAAACCTATTTGTCTGGTCATATTCCCCCATCCAATATAGTTAGCTACAGTTTTGTGACCGCACAACGCTCCAAAAACAGCGTGCACACATATTGCGCACATCGTGCATTCATCGTCCGCACATGGTGCACACCATCGTGCAATTCAACAATCGCTTGCGCCGTATGAACAGTTTGGCACAATCGGTTGGTCAATTTTCACGGAATGAGAAAAATCCGTAAGATTTGAAATAAGGTGACTAGTAGGAATATAATTTCAGGTTAATAGACCGTGTAAACATTACAAAACAAATAAAAAATTAAAAATTTTCATTTTTTTCTTCATTTTCTACATATAAATGATTCTGTCATTCCTCATATTTTAAAGACTCCGTAAATCATTGTCGATTGTTTGAATGATAATTTTCGTGAATTAATCTTCCTCGATAGAAATTGTAAAATGTTTTAAAAATATAGTCTTTAAAAGAGTTTTTATAGTATACCTGCTATACCATAATAGTTTTGTTAAGCCGAAATCATATTTTCATTATGCTTACGACCTTGTCACAGAGTTCCAAGTTACACTAAAGACAGTTAAAGATGTCTCGTGTCGTTATCACATAGGTCAGTGGTGATACTGCAGTGCTTCCATAGAATTATCTCATCGTTTCATTTCAAAATAGGTTATTTGTATAGGTCTTGCATACAAAAGGAATTGGGCAACAGGCAAAGCCTATAAAAGCCCTCATCTTGTTTTTCTGTGAACATTACAAAAAAGCGAAGACACAACTCAATGCATAACACGTCACGAACCATTTAAAGTAAAGCACTTGCTATGAGATTTCAATGACCTTCAGCCAACAACAACACAAGATGTTTAATGATATAACAAGTCTCAAATCCCATCTCGAAACTGTAAATGTCTCTAAAATTCTAGACTATCTGTGAAACTGTTGGCCTTCTCCAACAGATATAACTAACCATAGCCATTTTAAAATATTTTAGTTGACCATCGCCTTTTACCCTTTCGTTTGTTTGATGTAATTTCGTTTTACATGTTTTCAATGGCCGTTTATAGACCATATTGCTTATGGCTCTCTGCTTTCCTGAATCCTGAGTCGTTTTTATGCGTCTGTCGTGTTAGCAGACGACGTTCTAAACCTTACATAGAATGCTACTGTCGTGTTAGCAGGCGACGTTCTAAACATTCCATAGAATGCTACTGTCG
Source organism: Chlamys rubida (assembly GCA_032359455.1). NCBI lineage: Eukaryota > Metazoa > Mollusca > Bivalvia > Pectinida > Pectinidae > Chlamys > Chlamys rubida. Next base: position 7,290 of record JAUMHH010187717.1, on the reverse strand, counting down.
TGTTAGCAGACGACGTTCTAAACCTTCCATAGAATGCTACTGTCGTGTTAGCAGACGACGTTCTAAACCTTCCATAGAATGCTACTGTCGTGTTAGCAGTCGGCGTCCTAAACCTTCCATAGAATGCTACTGTCGTGTTAGCAGACGACGTTCTAAACCTTCCATAGAATGCTACTGTGGTGTTAGCAGACGACGTTCTAAACCTTCCATAGAATGCTACTGTCGTGTTAGCAGACGGCGTCCTAAACCTTCCATAGAATGCTACCGTCGCGTTAGCAGACGGCGTCCTAAACCCTCCGTAGAATTCTCGCATTGTTTCCATGTATCATGAGTCATTTTGATGCTCGGCCGATTCTACCTAGCATAGTAATTCAATGTAAAAATTAATAATGGCTTCCGATGATGAGAATTCTAGAGCTATATAGTAATAACTTGTAAACACTCTAAAAGACACCCCGCGAGGTAAGATATTCCTTGATTACTAAGAAATCTTCCTTAACGGAAGAATTAATTGAACGCTCGTGAAATGCCAAAAATTATTTAAAAACTTGAATGAAACCTCTAGAGCACACTGCGTAGAAGAGCCTAGTGCTATGATAACAACACAAAAACAAATTAGACAGAAAAGCCCATCTAGATTATGAGGTAAATCCTATCGTCCTACGCGTACATAGGCACGTACATAAGAACGCGATCACGTATCCCAGATAGTGTAAAACAGGAATTTTGGTTCTGAAGCCCTCTGATATACCTGGACTAAGCGTCCATTGAAAGCATACGATTCAAGCAGTATAGCTTCATTTTGTACAAACAAATAAGATCTGAACATAAAAAACTATGAAAAGGTATCTTAACGTGTTGATATAAAAGAAAGTACACGTTATTATTTATAGATTTTTGTCAAATAATTCAAAGATAAGCAACTTCATTTCTTGATGGATTTCATCAAACTTTATACAAATGTCACAATTATTATGAAAGGAAAAATTTTGAAGTTCGAATTTGCAAGTCTTACAGACATTTTCTAGTTTTACTCATTAAGACATACTCTTTTCCTCAATCTTGCGACAAAATGCAAGAATGAAAAGTATTTTGTTTTAGAGATATCGCTTCTTACTACCGTCTAACAGTAAAATATCACGAGGAAGGGAATTAATGAACAGAGACGAGGGGGCCACCAGCTGAGTCATCTTTAAGACCCCATTTTAACATCAACTAAGAAGCGGAATGGGTAAAGGAATACTACCTGTCCCTCTGAGTGCCTGCAGTATCAGAATGTTATTTGGCGAAATGTCTCTATAATTTCTGACAGCTGAATTCACTGACTCAGTACATTGTGGTGTAGTGAGTTGTTTTCATCGGTTTAAATTCGAGACACCGGTCATTTCCACTCTCTGCTTGACAAAGAAAAAAGACGATATCGATAGCTCGAAAAATAAGTTTTTAAATTACTGTTTGTATTCAAAACAAACTGTAGCATTTTATATATTCATACCAATCTAATGAATCTCATTGTGTAAATGTAAAATATCCGTCTAAAAAAGTGCAGTATTACTCTACTCTACTGTCAACGAGCTTACCGTTGTCAAAAAGTTCGGTGTTTACACTAAAACCACTTTTTAAACAGTCATTGTATAATATCGTATATTTTCTAATTTACATCAATGGCCTCATTCAAAAGTATAATTAATTTAGCATCCTCACTAAGTCGGACTGGTCCCTGCAAACGAACGAATATACGAGAAGTGTAGAATCAGAATTTGATAAAGATCATGAAGATATAGGTTTAGAGGGAGAAGCTAAATAATTGCTGTTTAAATATTGTTACCCTAGTAAAATACCAGCCCCTTCCTACTGACTCAGCTTGTGAGAATTTCTCTCCGTTAGAGCGGAAGACTGGTGAACTAAGAGGTCTCGGGTTCAACCCGTAGCGGATCTAGGTTTTGAAATAAAAAAAACTTCGTTAAAATTAATTCGGGAAAAAAGTGAAGCTGATTGATTTCATTGTAAACTTTATTCGCGACAAAAAAATATCTCGTGAATTTTATGTAGATTCAACTCATTTTTCCATTCACAACTTCAGAAAAACAAAACAGACTTGCAAGTGTTATCGGGTTCAGATCTATAATCGTAAATAGCATCATTGCTCTCATCAGATGCATACCATCGTATTTCTGATAAAACGGCCACATTTACCTCATAAATCACACACTACCCGGCTGTAACAGCGCCCTCTGGGTTCTGATGGGGCGTTAACGACGGGAGGTAATCAGAATTTCTTAATGACCCTCATCTGTCAAATCCATCAATCAGCCAGCCTCCCTAATCGATTATGGTCATCAGTATGTGATGGTTTGGTGTATTTTTATGTACGTGTATGTTGGCGTGAAGGAGAAACGTGCGAGAAACATCACACTGATATACCCACAGCAGATGCGATAGATAAGTAAAAACGAAAGTAGAAAAAATAACAGACATGCGGCGGAAATCGGCCGACATGGCAGTGAAATCTACATTGTTTACTTTCTGTTTGGCTCGGGACTTTGATTGACAGTTTGAAGGGAGCTAGATATGCCACACGACTAGTTAGTAAACTCGGAGAAAGTTAGGGGGGTCTGTTCCGGGGGTGGTTTAACTTGTGGAATGGACGGACTCCCTACAAACCTAATCGTCCTTAGCTAATTAGCTATATATATATAGCATATTAGATAAGGTCTGAATGGCCCACCAGCACAGCGTTATACTACGCGACAACGGTAAACGGCGGAAACACTGTTAAATGATAGGTATACAGTATAGAGATACCGGACTACGAAAGTTGGAGAATACGAAAGAAGGAAACGCCTATGCAAAAATGTACTTTGCGAGTGATGCAGAAAGCATATCGTGCGCAGAACAGAAGGGCGTTCGGTGGCGCAGTGGACGCGAATCAGACACGAAAAGGTGTGGGGTCACCTGCCCAACCACGTACGTGGGTTATTGTTGTAAAATATATCATTCAGAAAACATGCATTCAGAAACCGTCGGCATTTTTCCGTAAACGGGAAAAACGGAAACTGCAGACGTTTTTTTAGGGGGGGGGGTCTTATTTCACAATACGATATTCTAATAAACGCATAACGACGTAATCAACATAATGAATATTCATCAAATAACTACACTCTCCTGTATCGTCAATGAAGCATTTTCCCCTAGTTTGATCGATGTCAAGGTCAACAAGGTCAAATTGCTGACACTCCGGTATTCTCCTGTTGTTTTTGTTTATGATATGTAGCGATAATTTGAAGAAGAAAAGTTAAAATTTATAACCTGTACCTTTATATTAGCTAATCCACTGTTTGATACCATATAACGTACGTACAAACTGTTGTTTAAACTACAAATAGTTGGGATCAAAGTCTCAATAATGATGGATGTTTTCGCCAAGTATTTCATTTAAAACGTTCCAGTCCCTTTTTCACAAACATTCATTAACTTATGAAATCCCTTAACGTTATTTTTCCCAGAGTAAAAAGGAAAATCCAATAAGTTAAGGATTTCCCTAACGTCAGTTCTTTTATACTGAATAGCTTAAATTCTTGCATGTACATCTATCTCATGCTGAACGTTCGTTATACAAGGGCCACGTCTTCGGTTAATTAAACAACATATACAGTGCACCATCGCATATACACTGTATGCTGTATAGTTGGAATAACAATCACTAAAAGGTTTTTTTTCGAGAATTGCATGATATGTATAACACTATCGCAAATATGAAGAAAAAAAATCGCGAGAATTAGTACACCATTGCGGATATAAAGTTGAAATAACCATCGCGAAAAATGTTTTCGGGAGAATTACATGATATTCATTCAGTACAACATTGCGAATATATCGTTTAAACAGCCATCGCTTAAAAAAAGGTTTTCGCGAAAATTACATGATATATCGATAAAACAACAAAAGCCCAAAAAAAAAGGTTTTCGCGAAAATTACATGATAAACAGTACGCCAGATTTCCCTACGTGCCCCGGTATGTGGTCACACCGGGATATGACGGAGGTCTTCTCAATGAGCTGTGTGGGTCTACGGAGGGGGTACACAGCCGAAGCATATCGTAGTAATTGGATAGTTCTTAAAGTGAAACCAACATCCCCCATCCGCAGGACCACGCCCCCTCGTAATATATAATCAACGCACCACACACATAACCACACAATCCAGATAGAGCGGAGAGGCAATACGGGCCGCCGGCAAAACTTTCTCGTTTTTAATTATTCATAAATAACGTGAAAATTGGCTCGGTCTTGGATTTACGTCCATGTACTATCTATATAATCACGTTGGGGACGGATATGTGAAGCATTAATAAGGGAACCGGGATTCCGGAATTATCGCCGTACGTCACTCATTAGCTGGTGATCGCGTCTAATTTATTTACCGAGGAAATACCATAAGTTCCGAGAGAACAGGTATCCTTAACATTATTTGCTTTTATATGTGGTATATGATGGACTGACTATGAGAAATCCTCAAGAAGGATCTTCATAAACCCAGGAACTGTTGGAAACACACTGTGCGAGAAGGACTCGGCTTTCATTCATAAAACCAGTCTCCGAATACCTTGGATTAAATTCAGACGGTTTTTACGATACGTTTTTCATAACGGGAACACACTTTGTTAACCTGTTTCTTCAGATCGGAGATTTCTGTTAATAGACTAATCGTCCAACACGGCTGTACCTTCGTGAAAAATTGATATAAATTGTTGGTTGTTGAGTCCTAAGGGCTTAACTTGAGGATTTTCTCCAGCACCTGAAGGATCCGAATGAAGCTGTAGTGCATCTGATCGAGGCTGGATGTACTTAGCGAGGTCGCTTATCTCAAGGATAGGGGGGAAAAAAACTTGACGATGAGAGACAAATCTCATTATTACCGAAAAACTGAATTTTGAACATCTCATGAAAGATAGTCAAGATATTCGGGCACAAGACGTCAGCGTATACAGTGTGGAAGATAAAATTGTCTGCAGTTTTAATTCGGCATCCGTTGACGGATCCTACATGAGTGAAACGGATATTATTTTTGACAAATACCTTCTGTGGAAAAAACTTGATAAATTTTATGCAGGTCTTGTTGTGAAAGTATACAACGTTGTGCTTACAAGGTAAGGACTAACAATGTGATTTTTTTCTGTTAACCAGAATTAATGTTTGTATATACAAGCATTTTTTACGTTAAATTTTATAGACCGTGAAAAAGGGAAAATTACGATAGGATACAAAATGGAGAAATCTACCGGAAATTCGTATCCAACGAACTTAAAGGAATGTTTAGAGAGTCAGGGACAGAAGATTCATAAATTCCCTAAACCTTTTTTCTGTAACGCTACTTGGGATACTGTCCTTTGCTGGCCACCTACTCTAAAAGGGGTAACCTTCAAAATAGCTTGTCCGGAACACCTCGGAGCTGGTCCAGACAAATTTGCATACAAAACATGCGGAAATGACGGGGGATGGGCTGGAGTACATCCGGGTTTCAAGGAGTACCCGGATTGGGAGCCTGGATGGACAAATTACAGTGAGTGTGCAGGGGTCATTTACGAAACTGTCACTGAATATAACGACACCATGGATGTTAATGTTTCTGAGGCCGCCCCTATTAGTTTTGGAACACTTCCCCTGACCTATGACGGAGCAGATATCCTCGCATGTGTTCTGTTGTCAATGTCAATAATATTTACAATGGCAGCTATCGGTATTTCATGTTTTTCGAAAGGAATACAGGCAACTCGAGTTAGACTTTATCGTAATTTGTTCGCCGCGTTTTTATTTCACGACATGCTTGACCTCGTTATGAACATCGGTCGCATTTTGAGGAGCAGTGACGTCATAAATGACGTAAAACCTTGTGTGGCCATAGGAGTGCTCGTGACCTTGACATCGTCCGCCATTTTTGTTTGGTTACTTATTCTCGGAATATACTACCTTCTCACCATGAAGAGCGTTGTGATTGAGAGAAGAATGTATTTTGTGCTCTGTCTGCTGGGATGGTTCGTTCCTACAGTCATAACCATTACATGGTTAAGCATTACTGTGATCTACGGAAAGACCTACTGCTGGTTTGGGGAGCTGTTTATCGCCACGCTTCAGTCTAGCTTCTGGATAATTGAGTCGACGAACATGTTTTTCTTGGCACTGACATGGTTTTTCATCATCTACTTTTTGTGTAAATACAATGACCAAGATAGTAGGCGCCACAACGAAAATAAAGAACTGGCTGTCGAACTCGGAAACATCCGGTCAAGCGCCATCAAGATCGTGATCATTCTAGCGTTTGTGACAGTCGCGTATCTTGTGTATATGTCGTTTGCGCATAACACCAGTTCGGAACCTCTCGCCTATATGTTCGTGTTGACTGTGTATTCCCGGGGAATACTGACCCCAATATTCCTGTGCTTTTTTGACGAGAATAGTCATTGTTGGGATGGTTTTTATAATGTGATCAGTACGGATAATGCCGAGGACAGCGACGGTGCGTCCACCTCCTCTATGAGTATATAATTAGTACACGTGTATAGCTGCTGTCTGAAATTAAAATGACCACAGAATCAATATACTCTCTAAAAACACAACATTCTAAAAAAAAAAAAAAAAATACACAATAATAATACCATTTCTATTAGTTATGCTTTAGATCATGAAAAGTTTCGTGTGAGAAAAAAATGAAAATATTCCAAAACTCTATTTTTTCCAAACATTTTCCAAACTGTAGTCATGGGCGAAACTTTGGAAGACTAACAAAAGTGATCCCAATCTACCGAAACATCATCCCATTTTTTAGCCAAAGTACTATTTTCTCGAAAATTTGAATTCGAATTAAAATGAAGAAAAAAAAATGTATGTGTGTGCATATAAATTCAGACAGCGGTGACAAGATACAACAGAGACATATTTTGTGTAAAGATGCACAGCTGAAATACACTCTGTGGTCGACATTCTACGATATTGTGTTGTGTATACTTTTACATGTGTATATTATATTTTAGTTACGTAGCAGTCAGATTGACGTTCGATTTTACACCAGAATATCTGTGATAACCCAAGATTATGTCCAATTTTAAAATGCGCCTTTTAATGTGTGTTTTAGGTATCCTTTTTTCTAGATAAAGAATGTGTTTCATTTTTGTTTCGTTTCCCTTGTCCGTTCCATGGTATATACAAGTTTCACATTGCACCTATTCCGTCTTTGCGTATTGCAGAGTTATCTTCTCTTGTGAGCAGGTATTGATTGTTACGTCATTGGTTT